>WURV02145859.1:0-18442 GCA_011762755.2 Epimenia babai
CCTTGATGTGTCCAGTTTTTATAGTTTTCCAGTCTGTATTGCTAATGTTAATTCAACTTAATGGTTCCCGCACTATCCACTTAAAAAAGCATATTTATCAATAAGTGTGACAGCTTCTCATTTGGTTTTTGCGTTGAATGTAGTTAAGATTTGCCAAAAAAAATTTGGGCGTGAAATATACATTTAAGCGAGTTTTTGTATCTGCGTAGGGATGTAAGTATGTAACGATAGGCCGATTCTCCGAGGAGGCGAATTATTGAATGAGCCAGATTTGGCCCTTTACAAGACTGGCCTAGTGTGTATTTTTTGGACCTTATTTGCAAGAGGTGTATAAGCTGTCAATTTTAATGATGGGGAGTTTCTTTAAGTCTTCCCATTCTGTTTGGGAATTTGACCATTGAGGTTATTGGTATATTTTGGAGATCGTTGTAATTTTTGACTGGAGCAGGAATGGTGGAATATCTTGCTCGTTGGTACACAGGACATGAACCATTATGGTAGGCGATAGTATGCTGAGATGGTGAAACTAAAATAACTAAAAACGCTGTGGAGCTGTGGAGCATGTTATTTTCTATGGGACTATGTCTGTTATGATGCCACTGAGCAGGTTTTTGTTGAGACGTATTAATATAACCAGGTCAACACGACATCCATACTGACCATTGCTTGATAAATGGTCAAGTGACGGTAAAATCGTTACAAAACCATATACAATATGTAACGATTGATTTTGCTACGTGATATGAGAGATTGCCAATGACTTGAAGGATGAGCGTTTACCTGACATCTCATTATGTTGACATAAAAGTGAAAAGTTTCGACTATTACTGCGTATGCAGGACATCATTTTCTGTGTACCTGTTCCCCACATGCATTGTTCAAATATATACTGATTTGTTACATACAATTCTGCGTTACATTGTTGAAATATGTTCCTATGTACAGTTTTCTCCTGAATTGTAAAACATTCTGTGGGTGTTTACTTTACACGAGTAATTTAAATACGTACAGCTCCAAGCGATTCCACGGAACTCATACGTAGTTTCACTTGGAACATTCCCTACGTACAGTTCCGGTAGTTTTGATTCTCTTTCGGAATTTCTGCTTGATACATTGAACGATTGTTTCGTGCGTACAGTTCCACTCAGTAATTTTAAATTAATTGTGTGGCTGGAGTTGTTATAGCTATTAATGTTATGTGTACTACGGAATTAAACCGTAGCCATGTGGAGTGGCTCATCCATTATTGACACGCTATCCAGCGTTGCTTGTATGTGTGACATTTTCTATGTACAATTCTCCTTGAATTTACACATTTATTGCTCTGTGCTGTTTCGCTCGAATACTACTAAGTATACAGTTTCGCCCAAGTAATTAAACATTTTTTCTAGTACAGCTTGGGTTGATTTATTTCTCATCCAGTTCCTCGTGGACAGTTCCTCATTGTGTATGTATAAACTATTTCGAGTGAAATATTTTTTGAATAAAATATAAAAGAATTATAGCGTTGCCTCCCTGAATGATGATAGGACCACACAGCACATGTCGACACGTTGTATAGAGAGTTGAGTATCAAATGCGGTTATTAAATGAGGGGTAAATAGAAAGATTCGATGCCTAGGAGAGCAAGGACTCAAAAATATGGTTAAGGTATCTTCGTTTGGATCGTAAGTCGCAGGAAGCAGCTTAAGTGGAACAAATGGCGAAGCAGATAATTCTTTAGACCGTTTTTAGATCACCTCCGTTTATGCTCAGTGACATTTAATGATCAAAGGTCGTCCGTCCTTGGGTCCACACGATGTTTGCATAAAAAAATTATCCCAGCAAGCGTTTATAGAAAAGTCTGCCTCTTGGCAGATATCGTAGGGTTGCTCTCTACCAGAATCTTTTATGGTAAAAGGTAAAAGGTAAAGTACAACATTTCTAGTCCGCAAGTATCAGCCAAGAAAGGCTCTCAGATGCGGCTTACAATGGAATGTTTTTGGCAGCTATTCAGCGCATATACAATACCTTAGATACTCGCATATCACCCCGCCAAGGATATCGAGCATCTACCCATTTTAGAAACGGGTTCGCTCCAGCAATCGGGGATAAATGACTGGCTGGGGTCACCGCAGAACGGGCAACTGGTGAGAATTTTCGAACCGGCGACCTTTCGGTTACGAGTCCGGTGTTGATATCACTCGACTAACTGCTTTCCCTGTTAATAGTATTGTCATCGAATTTATTGGAGGTAACTTCTGTCGATATATAATGGTTTCGTCCCAGCGGCAAGGGGAGGTAACTTGACCCAATGCTTGTTTTTTCTTAAATATTAAAACCGCTTATTGCAGAGGTCTACTATTCGGCAAATACTGTCCGTGGGTTGGTGTCTGGATTATATTGCCATGGCAATAAGGAAAGGTAACTAGTGTCAATGTTGGTATTTTTATAGGAAAATATTGCCCCCCTCCCCTCCCCGCCTCGAGAACCTTTATCACAGGGGTCTGCCATTTGGCAGTAACTTTCAGATCTCTACAGCATCTTGTCATAGAAACATAGGGGGTAATTATTATCGACTTTTAATTGCACCTCTATTTCCATATCCGCTGAGTGCAAATTTCTGGCGGATATATTTCTGTAAGGTCTCATTATGATTCTTTTAGCGCATCCCTATTAAAGTACTCATTGTGCTAGCAGTGTGAGACGTGATAATGTTCTAAAGTTCGAAAGATTGTGATCTATATCTGCAGTCTGTCATAATAATAAAATAATATATAAGGCTGTCATATGCCCCCCCCCATTCCATGCAATGCATTTTCACAGTGTGGTCCACAGTGAAATAAATATATAGGATGTATGAAATGTAAATGACTACCTAGTGTAAATAGATATGTTTTCAGTGTGATTTAAAAGTTCTTTTCAAGTGGGAGTGAACTCATAAATAAGGGCCAGCAAAACGAAAGCAGCGGTTGCGCTTTGTGGCCAAACGGCACATCCCCCCACAGCCGCCGTAGAAAGAAGCAGACCTGAGGGGGCGCATGTCTGGAGATCATATCGTTCATGTACGCAGGGCCAAAATCGCGAAGAGTTTTATAAAAAAATAGTCAAGCACCTTGTAAGTAATCCTCTCATTGATCGAACGAGCCACATTATTCTGAACCACTCGCAATCGATGGATGATTTAGGCCTACGGAGAGACGCCAACCAACAGCGTTACAGTCGTTGAGACTGGATGAAATCAACGAACAGACAATGGTAACAGCGATCTCACGCGAGATGTACGGTCTGATGCGTCTTATATAGCGAAGCTTGGTGAAACATTGGCTGACTTTGTTGTTACATTTTATGGTCACTCTAGGTTATATAGTACTCAAAACTTAAGGATCACCCATACAAGATTAAGCACTAACATAATACATGAGGAAAAAACTGTAATAGATTGGAGAGCTTGAGTCCTATTGATGAATGAAGAGTACATGATTCACATGTTGACTATTCAAGGCAAGAGTAAGCCAAGCCCATACGCGAGTACCAACATTTTACTGCACATGGCTGACTTTGTAGATTTCACACAGAATTTCTAACATTAGAACGTAGTGTTGTAGTGGTTGTAAGATGTCTATCTACTGGAATGCCTCCAAGACAAAATAGTCGCCATTTGGTGTCGGAAGATCTGTTTAGTGCGATAGGCATTATCGAGGCTGCCGTGTCCCGGCGACATGTGGCTCAGGAGTTGGGTGTGTGGCAAAGTGTCCTCTCCCGTGCATGAAATCGTCATCGGGCTACTGGTACAGCCAAAAGATGACATGGTACAGGACGCCACAGAGTTACAACCCGTGCACAGGACCGATACATCACCCTCTCCATTGTAAGACGCTACACGTCCACAGCTACAACCTTGCAGAGAAACCGGAGGGATGTGTCAGCAGTTTTTGTGTATCTACTACTCGAACTATCGGGCATAGGCGCCATGAATCATGGATTGTGGGTTGGCTGACCAGTTATACACATCGCACTCACTCCACAGGATAGACAACATCGATATAACAGGTGTCGAGAAAATTTCACACGGGACCCACGCCCACTGGAGTACTATACACTTCACAGATGACTTCACTGATGGTCATGTTTGGGCGTGGAGGATGCTGAATGAGCAATATTCCTATGCTACAGTTGTTGAACATGACCGATATTGCAGCGGCTGTCATGATCTGGGGTGGCATCACTACAGCGCGTCGTAGACCTCGAAGCCATTGAAGATCTCACGATAGGTGGTGTTACATAGCGTCATGAAGTCCACGACGTGTGTGAGACCATTGGCTGTTGGTATTGGTCCAGACATTGAAGAAGTAGTCGAGTGGTAGGAACACCGGACTAATAAAGGAAAGCTTGCACATTCGAAACCTCCCACCAGTCGACTTTTCTGCCGCGATCCTCAGCAAATCATCCCTGATTGCTAGGTGTAAACCCGTCTCCAAATTGGGTAGGTGCTCGATATTATCCTTGATGGGGGTGATATGTTAGTGTTGAAAGTATTGGATATGCGCTGAATAGCTGCCAAAAATCTGAGAGCTTTTATTGCATGATACTTGAGGTTTATGAATGTTGTACTTTACTCTGTTCTGATGGATGAAATGCCCGTCCCCATCGTGCAATCATCGTGAATGAGAACCTTAGGGATGAAGGGATCGTCAGATTAGACTGGCCAGCTCGCTCATCTGATCTCAATCCCTTTAAGCATGCATAAGACACGCTGCAGGATGCGATACATGCCGGCAATGATCAACCTGGCACGCTGCAACAGCTCAGGTATACGCTATTGGACTCATGGACCAATATCCCACAACAGAACCTGCGCCACCTAGTCGAAAGCATGGGCGGACGATATCAAGCAGTAGTTGAGTAGTAGAGGTCACACCCGCTACTAATGGTGTATAGTGAAAAAAACACACGAGGTTTCCTCGTATGGGGAATTTTAAAAATGTTTTATTTTCTGAGATTTTATGGAAAAACAACATAAAAGCTTTATTTTAGAAATTTGTCAATTTAGGTCTAAATCGATACACATACAGCTATAATAGAAAATTATCACAAATTAGAAGATGTTTTGATGTATATAACAAGTTTTGAGTAGTATATAATAACAATGGGTAATTATGTTGATCCATAAACTGTGCAAGATTGAATGTTCTATTTTACATTAGCAGCAATAGAATGAAAATTCTGTATATGTGATATTCCTAAAAAATAAATAACAATATTCATTTAGTTCGATCACTTTTATCATCACCAAATCGCGTGAAAGTAAAAAAGATGCTGTCACGGTGAACGATTAAGACCGAAATTAACAAACTTTCGAAATAAAGCCACGTTGTTTTTCCACAAAATGTCACAAAAATAAAACATTTTTAGAAATTTCCCAAAACAAACGAAATTCGTGTTTTTCTTTCACTGAACACCATTAGTAGCGGGTGTGACCTCTACTGTCAACTCCTGCTTGACATTGTCCGCCCATGCTTTTGACTAGGTGACGCAACTTCTGTTGTGGGATATTGGTCCACGAGTCCAATAGCGTATACCTGAGCTGTTGCAGCGTGCCAGGTTAATCATTGCCGACATAGATGGCAGCCTGCAGCAAGTCCCATGCATGCTTAAAGGGATTGAGATCAGATGAGCGAGCTGGCCAGTCTATTCTGATGATCCCTTCATCCCTAAGGCGCTCATTCACGATGATGGCACGATGAAGATGGGCATTTCATCCATCAGAACAAAGTAGAGTACAACATTCATAGAACGCAAGTATCGTTCAATTAAGGCTCTCAGATATTTGGCAACTATTCAGCGCATATCCAATACCTTCGACACTAACATATCACCCCGTCAAGGATAATATCGAGCCCCTACCCATTTTGGAGACTGGATTACTCCAGCAATCGGGTATCACGGCAGAAAAGTCGACTGGTGGGAGGTTTCGAACCTGCAAGCTTTCGTTTACGAGTCTGTTGTTCCTACCACTCGACTACTGCTTTAAAGTCTGGGCCAATGGCCTCACACACGTCGTGGACTTCATCACGTATGTAACACCAGCTATCGTACCGTTTTCAATGGCATGGAGCTCTGTACGACGCGTGTTAGCGATGCCACCCCAAATCATGACAGCCGCCGCGATATCTGTAATGTTCAACAACTGTAGCATGGGAATTTTACTCATTCAGCCTCCTCCACACTCTAACATGACCATCAGTAAGGTCTAGACCGAACCTGGACTCACCTGTGAAGTGTATAGTACTCCACTGGGCTTTGGACCACGTGGCATTGTCTTGACACCAGTCATATCGATGTTGTCCGTGCTGCGGAGTGAGTGCGATGCATATAACTTGCCAGCCAACCCACAATCCTGATTCATGGCGCCTATGTACGCTAGTTTGAGTAGACACACAAAAACTGATGCTAAAACAGAAAAAATAGATTTATGGATAAACATTGGCTGAAACCACTTCTAATTGCTTGAAAAGAAGCAAATAGAAATGGTAAAACCTTTATCGTTATAGGCTGTCCGTCTTCTCCATGATCTTGCTTTGCTGGTCGTATTTGTCGCAAAGTTGAACGGGTCGCAAGGAGCTCTTGTACCGACGCGAATCATCGTTTTTACACGAAGGCGCCGCAAGATTATCACTCAGTGTGTGACGCGAAGAAGAGAAAATACTTCTCAATGTGGCGGTAATAAAGGAGCAATATATTAGAAAATGAATAAATTCCCCCATTGGGTCATGTCACCATAGCTTCCACCGCACGACTCGGGACACTGTCTCAACGAATAGTTTGCTGATTTTTTTCGTGGACAGGTTTCTTGACATCCGCCATGGTATCAGCACGGTTATAGAAAATGTCGCTAACGAAGTGTCACTAACTGACAGTCGTCTCTCGTTGTTCTCTACCGTTAGTCCGAAAGATACTCTATCTTTCACCAATCGCGGTGAATCCGATCGCGGCGTGGATGAGCAGGCGCCGTTCACACTCGCTCGATCCGTTTATCACGGTCATTATCAATGCGCTTTTTGCAGCTTCTTATTTTCTTTCAATCTGGAAGACCGGCAGTAAGACCGTTTCTGAAAAAGTCAACTCGCTCGTCTCCCCAAGAGTTACACTCGTTTGCCTTTCGAAAGTAACCGAGCGAGCGGTTTTTACTCAGATTACTGAATACTGTATCTACGCTCATTCGCCTTTCGAAAGTAACCGAACGAGCGGTTTTTACTCGGATAACGGAATACCTCGAGTCAAATTCTCTGTTAGAATCTAACCGATCTACCTACCGTAGTCGACACAGTACGAGATTGCCTTATTGCGCGTTTCTTCCGATGTCCATTTATTTCTTGATGAACCGTCTACATCCGTTGTTCTTATCATACTCGACCCTAGCGCAGCTCTCGATACCATTGACCATGAGATTTTCAATGCCGCTTGCACCGGCTCTTTGGTATCGACGGCCTGGTGCTTAAATCATATCTGTCTGGTAGGCACAAGACTGTTGTCGTGGCTGAGTATCGGTCTACTCTTAGACCTCTCAACTGTGGTGTCCCCCAAAGTTCTCTTCTGGCCCACTTTTATTCATCTCTCTCCATTGGAAGACTTGCTTCCTCAGCTTAACTTTCACTTTCTTTGTATGCAAATAATTGTCAGATTTATGTTCCTTTTGACAAGGGCACTGATACCTCTGCTGTCAGTGACCGTGTATTTTACTGCCTGCGTGTCATCAAAGAGCGGATGTCACGGAATCTTATCAAACTTAATGATGACAAAACTGAGGTTCATTTCCCGCATGCAGTAAACCCACACTTTTCAGTCTTAGCTCGCATCCTCTAGTTTCGTCTGATACAGCCCGAAATCTCGGGGTCATCTTCGATACAAATCTTTATCTTTCTGATCACGCTTATTCCGTATGTCGCTCCCGTTTCATGCAGCCTCGCTATATAAGACGCATCAGACCGTACATCTCGCATGAGATCGGTGTTACCATTGTCTGTTCGTTGACTTTATACCGATTTTATCGGTATCGATACAGCTGCAGCAGTACCTCGATGATTACAATTCATGCGATGAGTTTCAGACAGCATACTGACAAAATAACTGCACTGAAACAGCCTTACTGCGCGTTCATAATGATATTGAGAGTTTAGTTGATGGCGTCGGTTCGTTCTTTCTTCTCGATCTTGTTGACCTATCGGGCGCGTTTGATATCGTCGACCATGCCATTTTGTAACCGTCTTGAAGTGCGATATGGTATCCGAGGTAACGTTTTGTTAACGTGATCACCGATCCACTCTCGTAGGTGTTAACACTTCTCTATCTGGGACACGTGATATGAAATGTGGTATCCCCCAGGGATCTATTCCATTCACGTTATACATCGACCCGATTGGTGACATTATTCGTCGGCATAACACCCGCTACCACATATATGCCGATGACTGTCAATTATATTTGGAATTTAACGCTTAAACTTTGCCTTCGACGGTAGGAAACCCTCAGGAGTGTCTTATCAAAGTGAGACAATGGATGTCAGCAAATCATAACCTCACGGCTAGATTACTGTAACAGCCTTTTGTACGGTTGTTGGGAAAAAATGTTGAATCACCTTAAACGAGTACAGAATATGAGCTGTCGTATAATAATGAGCCGCTCTAAATACTGCCGGATCACGCCGCTCCTTAAGGGACACCATTGGTACCAGATACACTTCCGCATCGAGTTCAAAGTCATTGTCGTTATGTACAAAGCCATTCACCGTACTGCACCGCGATATATCAATAGTCTCGTATACTACACACCGTCTAGACCGCCCCAATCGCATGACCGACATCTTGCCAAAATATACCGCTGCCGTCTCGTCTTCTCTGAGAGGTTTGTAGGCCTAACCTGATTTTGGTGCTTTCAAACTCCATTATTATTATTTATTATTCTGTATTTATACTTGATGTCGCTTCATATATCATCCATCGGTTGCAGCTGGTTCAGAATAATGCGGCTCGTGTGACCGTTCAGCTCTCAAAATCCAGTGCAATTCCTCGGTGTCTAGTAGGTCTGCTCCTCTGTCTCCGGCGGCTGTGGGGATGTGCGGTTTGGCCGCAACCGCTGCTTTCGTTTTGCTAGTCCTTATTTATGGAATTAACCCCCACTTGAAATTAGAAGCTTAATGTTTCAGGACTTTGAAATCAACATCAACATATCTTTTACGCTAAGTAGTCATTTCCATTTCACACATTCTATAAATTTATTTATTTTTCAATGTGGACCACCCTGTGAACGGAGGGGGGGGGGGCATATAACGGCTTTATATATTATTTTATGATTGACTGTGGAGATACACATCTCAACCTTTAGAACGTTAGAACATTTTCTCGGCTACCACAATGAGAGCTTAAATAAAAATTACATAAAAATTCATAATGAGGCCTTACAGACAATATCTTCTAAATGTCAGAGCTTTGTCCTCAGCGGCTATGGAGAGAGGTTCAATAAAGAGTCGATAAAAATTACCCCCTTTGTTTTATGACGAGATCTGAAAGTTACTGCCAAAAGGCAGACCTCCGCGATAGAGGTTCTCGAGGGGGAGATTTTCTAGAATAGAAACAACACATGTTACCTTCCCTCACTGCCATGACAAAATAACCCAGACACCAACCCACGGACAGTATTTGCCAAACAGCGGACCTCTGCAATGAGCGGTTTTAATTTTTTTTTTTTAAGAAAAACACAAATATCGGCTATTACTCCCCCACCCCCCTTGGTGTGATGACTATACAATGAACCGACGACACCACCCAAAGGACAGTATTCACCAAGGACCAGACCTCTGCGATAAATGGTCCTGATGACAATAAAAAAGATTGGCAGAAGTTACCTCCGCTTGTTGCTAGGACAACACAATTAACAATTCTCCAAAAGACTAGGTAACCCACTGAAAATATTTGCAACATGGAAGACTTCTGCAATAAGTTGTTCATAAGTTTGTAAGAAACAAATACAAACGTCGGCATTAGTTAGCTTCTCTAGGTGCGATGATGATACTATGAACAATTCTAGTATTTTTTTATTTATAGGCTGATTACCTAAGTAATCGTTATGGTGGCCAATTTCATTCATGGCCCTTTACAAGGCTAGCCTATGCGGTTAACACAATTTGATTAGCCTCACTCATAAGGAGTGGGAGGAACACCTAATGTGAAAACCCACCGAGTCTGGGCAGACAAATGACCTTTTTCAATTCACGCCACTGGTTCCAGATGTCTACATACGAGCTACATATGTCGCTAAGTCTATGAAAGGTCAATGGTTATTTACAATGCGATGACATAGCGGGAAGTTAAGTTACAAAGATCATATATAGAGCATCTTAAGCACAACAAACGTCGAAGGGTAAGCCTTAACAAAACCATTGAAAAAGCTACCCAGACCCCCCCATGGGCAATGGGATTTAAGGTGCTTTCAGCCCGATAAGCGCCACAGTCAGTATACTGGTTAGAGCTGGAATTGAACCAGGGACTCCTGGATTTAAAGTTAAATGCTCTAACCTCGACGCCAGCTGCTCCCTACAATTCTAATATAGATCAACCATATATGTGCAAAATATAAACGATTCTTGTTATATTTTTCATATGTAAAATCGGGTGGACCTAAGACTTCTGATCAATAAAGCTCACAGCATAAACCAAGGTGATCTAAAAATTGTCTAAAGAATTATGTTCTTAGCCATTTGTTCCACTTAAGCTGCTTCCTGCGACTTACGATCTAAACGAAGATACCTTAACCATATCTTTTAAGTCCTTGCTCTCCTCGGCATCAAATCTTTCTATATACCCGTCATTTAACACGCGCATTTGATACTCAACCCTCTATACAACATGTCGACATGTGCTCTGTGGGGCCCATCATTCAGGAAGGCAACGCCATAAACCCTTTGACCCTCAGCACTGTTGTCACATAATTGTATAGCTATAGTAATGTGATATACAAATGTCAGTGTGATAAGGGTTAACACGAATTTTCAAGCAAAACTATACCTCATACATACATAACGAGACTGTCCACGAGGAAAATTGGTGTACAAATACACACGAACTGGACGCAAAATGAATAAAGCCGGAGAGCACATGAGAAAATGTTTAATTACTAGAGATAAACTGTAATAAATAAACAATTATATTTAAATTGTACATCGCAATAAATATGTCAGTTCAAGCAAAATTGTACGTAGAAAATGTCGCAAGCAACGCTGGACAAGAATGTGTGGAATACAACAGCCACTCTACATGGCTAAGGTTTAATTCGGCTGTATACATATGGTGAATATCTATAACTCCAGCCACACGGTCTGAATCTAAAATTACTTAGTGGAGCTGTACGCACGAAACAATCGTTCAACGTATCGAGCAGAAATTCCACAAGCGAATGATGAATAATTAGAATCAATACACCATGAACTGTACGTAGGGAATGTTTCAAGTGAAACTACGTATGAGTTCTGTGGAATCGCTTGGAGCTGTACGTATTAAATTACTCGCGTACAACTAAACACACACAATGTTTTACAATTCAGGATAAAACTGTACGTAGGAACATATTTCAATAATGTAACGCAGAATTGTATGTAACAAATCAGTATATATTTGAACAATGCAAGTGGGCACAGGTACACAGAAAAATGAGGTCCTGCATACGCAGTAATTGTCAAAACTTTTCGGTGTTATGTCAACATAATGAGATGTCAGGTAAACGCTCATCTTGCAAGTTAATGGCAATCTCTCAGGTAAACGCTCATCTTGCAAGTTAATGGCAATCTCTCAGGTAAACGCTCATCTTGCAAGTTAATGACAATCTCTCAGGTAAACGCTCATCTTGCAAGTTAATGGCAATTTCTCTCATAGCTCGTATCAAATCATGTAGCAAAATCAATCGTTACATATTGTATATGGCTTTGTAACGATTTACTTTCACTTGACCATTTATCAAGCAATGGTCAGTATGGATGTCGTGTTAACCTGGTTATATTAATACACCCGATCTACAAAAACCTGCTAAGTGGCATCATAATAGACATAGTCCCATATAAATAACATGCTCCAGAGTTTTTAATTATTAAATTTTCACCATATAAGCATACCACTGCCTACCATATTGGTTCATGTCCTGTGTACCAACAAGCAAGATATTCCACCACTCCTGCTCCGGTCAAAAACTACAATTATCTCCAAAATATACTAATAACCTCAATGGTCAAATTCCTAAACAGACCGTAAAGACTCAAAGAAACTCCCAATCAATAAAATTGACACCTTATACACCCTTTGCAAATAACGTCCAAAAAACATAAAACCCCTTAGGCCGTTCTTGTAAAGGGCCAAATCTGGCTCATACTATTCTTCTCCCTGGAGAATCGGCCTACCGTTACATACATACATCCCTACGCAGATGCTATAGCTCTGATAAATGTATATTTCACGCCCAAATATTTTTAGGTTATCTTAACCACATTCAACGCAAAAACAAATGAGAAGCTGTCACCATTATTAATAAATATGCTCTTCCAAGTGAATCGTGCGGGAACCATTAAGTTTAATTAACATTGGCAATACAGATTGGAAGAAATCTAAAAAAACTGTATACACCAGAGGGCAACCAAGAGGGAGGAATGGTCTAACGGAGGTAAAGGCCATCTTGAATAATTCAACAATACTACTACCACGGACGTAATATCCATCATCAAAGTAGGAGTCATCGCATTCCATTTTGCGGATATTTAGTTCTATGAAGGATATATATATATATATATTTCCTTAACCTATATTTCCTTTTTATTATCGCGGATGTGGCGATGCAGTGTGTGGTTACATGTTATTGCGTGTTTGCTCTTCTCTGTAGGGACACATATACCACGGTTCAATATAGCACTGTCAAAGAATTTCTAAAGACTACAATAATCACCACCTTGTTTTTTTTCAAGTCAGAATACAGTTTTAAAGATATTCAGTACGAATTGCTAATTCTTTCCCATTTTCAAATATGCATGATGATCCACAGTAGTGCAGTGCAGTGGTGAGTGCGCGAGTGCAGACAGATGCAGACGATACAAACAATTACATATGAAACAGATACAGATTCAGACAGTGCAATATCAAGTGGATCACCATGTATATTTAATGTCAATAAACAGCATCAAAACATCCTGGCTGGGTTTCGGGCGGAACATTCTGGGATATGGCTCTGGTGGTCAGCCGGTGTCATTCAAGATTGTCCGAGTTGGAAGGTACGGGCATGTTAAACTAACCGTATTTTACAATCTGTCAAGGCGCATTGTATTATTGCCATGACAGTGTAATTGTGTTGCACGTTACTACCAGTGGAATTGTGGTTACTTCCAAAACAATGCTATATGGAACCGCCATTCATTCTAGAGGTCGCGCTGTTCTGGACCCTAGATCCAATGGTTTATGAATGATTGAGGGCCAAGGGGCGATACAGATATTAGCTAGTTTGTAATTTTTCAAATAAAAATATTTGTTTTATATAAAATTGTATACAACTTATATTCATGGAATCCGTCACTGCGCTGGCATGGAATGCGACTCCTACAAATGATGCATCATTAAGTAATGTGACAGAAATTCAACATGACATTTAGGCTAGAAGATTTCTACAAAGCAAGCCCACATGACACTTATGGCTAACTTATTCTCAGGAAAATGGGAATAAAGCCATGATTTTGGAATAACAAACTCATTTGAATGAGAAGTAAATGTAACCTCGATTAGTGAACTAAGACCGAGTCAAGTGGACATCACCTGTACAGCAAAATGATGCATCTGAAAATTCATCTGAACTGTAGGAAGTACCCATATTATATTGTCACTGGAATGGCTGAAGTTCTTGTTAAACCAACAAACCAAACAAACCCTGCAGGTCTTCAGTAAATTTATCTTAGATCATAATTTGTGAAGTATTGACGGTGCCCTCATCAAGACTGCTGGGAAGTTTGACATTTTGTAAATATATTGAAAAGCATAATGTTCATATCAATCTATACTTACATTAATAAATCCATTATGAATTAATAATGAGCAAGTTCGATAAATGGAAATGTTTACCCGCTCACGTAGAAGAATAACCCAAAATAAAGTAGCACACAACAAATAGAATGATGACTAAATGGATAAAACCGCCCGATAATCAAATGCCAAGAAAACCTCGTTTACATTGATTATGTCCAAATATATATAGCATGGGAAAATTATGTTATGCAAAACCAAATACGAGTCACTAATGGACAAATAACATTCCAACGAAAAAAGATCTACCAGCATGTCATGTTTGGTACTGATGCACATGGTATTATTTTTTCATGAAATTCCTCCGATATTGCCTCCATCACCTATTTAATCACGCTAAATGAGGAGGTGCATCAAACCCTCCTTCACATTTACAACTTACGGATCCAATTAAAACCTTTTATCCTCAAGCTAAATTCCTTTGTTATTTCTTCACTCTCAATGGAATCACGAAACAGTCATCGCTTTCATAGGAACTGTGATAACGTTGACCTGAACAAATCATAGGGTTAGATGGCTAGATGTTACTATACAGACTTACAACTATAATTATAGTGTCATATATGTCCATACTGGAGTAGGGTTTGAGGGAGGTAGCAACTGGATCAATAATCCCCTATGCCCACTAATCAGGTTGTATATGAATGACGAAAGAAAGACACATATTTAACCTCACGGAGATAAGTACTCGACGCCCTTGAATATCCTGACCATTCCACCGGCATGAAATGACCGCTCTAAATATATGTTAAGGGTATAACGGCGTGGCTCTTTAGGCTGAAAAGAGTTCAAATATGCATGAGAGCAATTTAGTCAACTGCAATCAATGAGTAGTTGGAATAAACTGCCATTTTATAGAGGGGAACATTAATCGCGATGCTTATAGGATTTGTCTCAAATACCGTTCCATGGGAGATACCTTAATATTTGATATGCAAAAATGTTTTTCATCTAAAAACATTAATGCCCATACATACGTGGATTTAATAGAAGGTATTCAACATTAGAAACCTGGAAACCTAAGGCCAACAATTTAATCTGAGGGATGACGAATAGGGCACTCAAGATTGAGGGAGGAAAATTGCACAAAACCCTGATTATGGGAATACAAGCAAAAATCTAACATTTACATATATTTAATTATTAATTGGTATGCAAGACCGTTGGACCAAGTGTTCGGGACTGCTAAATGAAAAAAGACATCCTTCGACCTGAGATTGTAAGAAATCGAGGCTGCGGGAACGCATCATTCTGAAACACTCACAAGGATGTATTGAATCCCTTTCATATACTTAAAACACTACATGAAATCCTACAAAAATTCATTCATAATTTGTTAAATTATTTTGTCGCGTGGTTTGAGAACCAGGCACCAATTTGGACAAATCCTTAATATGAAACTTGAGAACTGAACCAGACAGAACATCTGAAATATACAGTATTAATGAAGCTCTTTACTACCTTATCTTAAAATGTAGGGGAGGGACATGTATAGAAAAATGCTACTATTACGCAACTTATTTCCCTCAAATCCTAATAGTTTACTTAATACTGTATTCTTAAACACAGGTTTTCTTTTCAGGCTTCAGTATCCAAGAAGATAGAAGTCGCGTTTGCTGAATTCCATGGTCTTATTAGCTACATCAAGCATACGTAACAAATTACAAATATTGACATGTCGCTGTGATGTCAGTCATTTGTTCTGTTAGATGCTGCATTCTCACGGCCACGCCACTGATGTTTATGTGCCATGCTGTTATCGCATCAAATTTAGAAACCAAAAATAATTTTTAAGAAAATACACCGCTGGATTGTCACAAATCATTGAACCTGAAGGGGAGCCATCATGGTATTCACGGATACAAACCATACTGGTCGCTGAAGGCTGCACAGATCTACAGATGTCACTAGAACTAACTCTTTCACACTGGCCATTATCAACAACAGATTGCGATAACCTTCAGTACCACTTGCATAACGCGAGTACGTAGACGAATGCTGATAATAGCAAGCTTGCATTCAAAATAACACGAAAGATACAAGTTGCGATCGAGCAGCATGCAATATTACCTATACAAGAGCTACCACCCCAGCAGTGATTCAGCAGATACTACGAACAAATCTAGTGTAGACCAACCCAAGGACAAAATTTGCCAAATAGTAGATCTTGACCATAAGCAATTCTTTTAAATATTCAATAAAAAACACGAACATCGGCAGAAGTTACCTGCCTATGTGTTACGACGATACCAGGAATAAATCTATTATACTCAGGACGGGATCATGACATATGTACCAAAAAGAATCTCCATCCAGATATTCAGTAAAACAAACCCAGTCAGTTGCTGAAGGGAGTGGGTTAAGGCATGACAATAGAAATAATGTCACAAAGAGACCAATATTATATACTGGTTACTCAGATAAGAGGCTGCGATTTCCATCAACAGATTTTACGGGGTGGACATGGACAGACTAAAGCCGATAACAATCGTACACTACCTACACATTAAAGAATGCACATTCAACTCGCAAGGTATCAACAGAAAATATTCCCTTGTATAAGACAGACACGAAATTACCAACCTTAAGACCCTAAAATAAGCCAACATCGGTTAACTATAAAAGGATATTCAACAATGTGGTAAATAAAGCACAAAAATATGTATCTCGAATGGTTACTTTGTTGTATAGTTGGTCACCAAAACGTTACGCTATACTCAAGACAAAACAAAAATGAGCTCTAAACCAAGTAGTCAACTGGACCAAGAAAGTTGGACAAATTGAGAGGAATATGGATTACGGTAAACGAATTAAAGTCATATGTATTGAGCTGAATATTTTCGAAAGATTTCCCGTGAATTAGCCATCTAGAGATAACCCTAGGAAAGGCAGGTCATGAGATTGAATTAACCTTTCTAACACATTTGCCTGGGGGTAAATATGAACGTAACAAGCAACAGTTAGCTAATTAATACTGATGTTGAAAAACCATGAATATAATTACACGAAAATAAAAGAAAATAGGCAAATGAAAGAAGGTGAAAGCACTATTTGAGCAAAATACACTCGCTCTCAAGGATGCTTGAACAGATCAGCACAACACGGGAACAATGGCAGACGAAGGAAGGTACCCATATCCATCGTCAGAAGTATCTATCAAAGATAATTTATATTGATTTAGCCTTAAGCCATATGAGTGACTACTGCTCCAATGTAGTGGACCAATTAACTTTCTAAGTTTCTTAGTCATTAATAAATGGAATTAATTGCATAAAGGTCACACCTTTTAGATGTTCTGTTGCTGCAAGAATTGTAAAACAAATGAAAAAGCAACCTTTAAGTGTCTTATTAATCTAGCAAGCTTAGTATATTTTCATAAATCTACTTAAGGTTGTTGAGGCCTGCCCGTAACCTGTATCCATTATAATTAAAAAAAAAGCCCTCTAATGTAAATATTGTGTACTCAAAATGCAGAAATAACGAATCAGTTACGAATGACAGTTACTGCAGACATAACCAGTTAAAGGACCTCGGTACAATCCCACGATTACAAGACCAGCAGAATCACCACGCTGGACTGTGGCTGAGGTAGAATGTGCCATTTATGGTCTGTGTGATGCATGCGTTATGAGTATTTAGTGTTGCTGATTTAGTCGTCGGAATGGAGCAATGGCAGCATTGTGGGAATGCGTTTTGTTTGGGAGACTCTGCGAGATGTGTATCTGTGCGTTTCAGTTCGAGATACTGTCCATTACTTTCAACAGCCAGGAGAATGATTAAAGTGGTGGTACATCATGGGTCATCATTGTAATATTTGACACTTGTTTGTTTAGTTATTCCTACTTACGTCACAAATGAGATCACCTAGTTCTAGTTCAAGTGATAGAAAAACGGGGAATTATTTACTAATTTGGATTATATACAATTCATTTCTCATGTTTAATCCAATAAACATTGATGTCAACTCTAATAAAGATAATTTTTTTATATTGATTTGCAAACATGTTCATGATGTTTGTTATATCAGATTAGTGTGTTAAGTTTATTAGTACGATAGGATCAGTTGATGGGTATTAGTGACGCATGATGATGCAAAGTAGCGATAGTTTACAACAATACAACGGATGGAATTTTCACAATTAGCTAACTGTAGAATATTGATTCTATGGAATTGTAGGATCTATCGCTAATTTGCATTAGGACAGATGAAATGATATAAAAATGATACGATAGTCAATGTTGTGAGTGGAGTGGATTTATTGGATGAAATGATTTATGTGGAATGAATGAAGTGAGATGTTTGCAAATTAATAAAAAAAATTGTCTGCAATATTCATATTATTCATGAGAAAAGGCAA
>WURV02145870.1:0-18442 GCA_011762755.2 Epimenia babai
TCATCTCATTGTAAATAACCATTGACCTTCCATAGACTTAGCGGAGTGTGCGACATATGTAGCTCGTATGTAAACATCTGGAACCAGTGGCGTGAATGGAAAAAGGTCAATTGTCTGCCCAGACTCGGTGGGTTTTTCACACTACGTATTTTTCCCCCACCCCTTATAAGTGAGACTAATCAGATTGTCGTGTTAACCACATTAATAGGCTAGCTTTTTAAAGGGCCAAGAATGGCCTATCACAACGATTACTTCGGTAATCAGCCTATAAATACAATACAATACAAAACAAGAAAATACAGATCTGCGGAAAAACCCTAGGCTGAAATCACATTTAATTGTCAATACAGAGATGCCCTAGACAAATCTGAAAATCTGACAAATGGCAGACCTTCGCACTAAGCTGACATAGAGATAAGTATTTTCAAATAAAAAGTTGATAGAAATTACCCCCCTTTGCTCCCATGACGAGATGCTGAACAAATCTAAAAGATACTAACCCAAGGACAATATCCGCCAAATGGCAGACCCTGCGATAAGTAGTTATTGAGATGATTTTTTAAGACAAAAATAGGAACAACAGCATAAGTTACTTCTCTTAGGTGCAATAACAATACCATGAAAAAATCTAGAGGAGACCAACCTAAGGACATTAATTACCAAATAGGAGACCTCTGCAATAAGCGGTTCTTGAGAAGATTTTTTAAGAAAATGTTAACCACGGATGGATGGACAGACAGACAACGGACAAACACCGATCAGAAAACCTCACTGAGCAGAAGCTCAGGTGAGCTAAAAATGGAAAAACTCTGAACTAGCGAGGAAGATTCTACATAAATATAGACAAACGACTTTTAAAAATATGCTTCAGAGCAAAGGTAGCGTGGCATTCCACATCAAAGCGTATGGTTACTTGTTTGATTTGATTCAAATTCACATATAGATATACGGTATATGATATATATGCATATGATATATACATACACAGAAAAAAATTCGGTTGTGACATCGTAATCCCCTTAAACAGCACATCAGAGTTGACGTACCCATAAATCTAGTCTTGTGGTAGTGTAGCTGGACAAAACATCCAGGATTTCAAGTTCTATTGTGCGCCATCATTACAAATTAAAGTTTATTTTTACTACTAATATTTTATATCATGCAAACCTCATTGATAACAGAGGTAGCGGATTTCTCTTCAGAAATCAACTCAGTCAGTTCATCGGGTGTATTCAGATAGGTATCAGATGGGAATCTAAAAGCAAAAAAAGCACCAAATATATTGAAATTGCTGAAGTGACTTAGCTTATATAAAAAAAAATTTTAAAGACAAAGTATACAATTGCAAAAAAGAGCAAATAAAGAGAGAACTATAACATACATAGAGCAGTTGGTTGGGTAATAGGAGCACTGCACTCGCTCTAATAGTGGATTTACATTATCCGATTTTGTCGGCTCCCGCTCCCGCCTCCGATAAATCGAAAGGTCATTTACACTATCCGTCTGACATTTCTGATTGCTCAACGGTCCGAGTCACATGATACCACTTTTACAAAATAGCGGATTACTTTCTGAGTGACGATGACATTTGGTAGTTGCCGCCGAGAGTGCGGCAACAATAATCGTTGCGAGCCCGCCCACGAGAAAAACCCCGGGGAGTGTGGATGAGAGATTCTTAAAAAAGCGTTAAAAAAACTAGGGGCGTATAACACAGTCATGAATATGCGTCACAGTCAGGAACCGAGCGCATTTCGTACATTTGCTTATCACTTAACTTTAAATCTAAACGCGGCGCCATCTTGTACAAAAAAATGTGTCACTTTGGTGAATATCACGTGAACGACGCTGTTCGTTCATTGGTTGACGCTCCTGCTCCCTACAAATTTAGAACTTGTCCGAATTTCAAAACCGGTCCATTTTTCATGAAAGACGGCGGCGGGAGCGGGAGCCGAAATGTAAATGCACTATACACCACCCACAAATCGAATTATCTGCGATGATCCCCAGAAATTCATTTAGCCCCAATTGCTAGAGTAAACATGTATCTAAAAATGTTTGATATAATAATGGTAATAACTATGGAAATATGATAATGCCATTATATTCCCCCACCCCCATTTCATGCATTGAATGCTCACAAGATGGTCCACATAACAAAAATACCCATATGAATTTTGGAAAATAATTCAAAAATATAAACTCCGAACTATAGAAATCAGTCAATGCAAATAGCTAGTTTTTGAGCATTGGTTTAAAAACACAAATTATGCTTCTCAATTCAAATGGCAGTGAATACGAGAGAGCAGGACCCACAAAATGAAAACAGCGTTTACGGCTTGTGGCCAGGCGGTACTTCTAAACCGCTGCCAGAGTCTGAGACGCGAAGCTGAGAAACCGCCAGGGCATGTGACTAGAAACCATGTCATCGATGTATGCAGAGAGTGGTGAAACGGTGGATGAACAAAAGTCAGCACCTTATACATGATCCTCTGCGACACAGGCAGCTAGTGAAGATCACCCAGGCTGCAGGAGATCCGAGAGAATTTTGAGAACTGGTTGATGACACGAGCCGCATTGTTCTGAACTAACGGTAAAGTTTGATGTGATAGGAAGGAACACTCCCCAGTAGAGTTACAGTAATCAAGACGAGACAGAATCAACAAGCAAACAGTAGTCAAGGCAGTTTTCTGGGGGGAATGTAAGGGGAAAGAGAGAGGTTTTGTCAGAAATGACACGCAGGTTTCTGGCTGCATCAGAAGAAACGAGAGAAAGATTTAGACTGTGATGTAAGCCAAACCAAAAACCGATACGTTTGATCGATTTGATATTACAACTGTGCTGAATACCTGCTATGAATAATCATTGTAAACCGCATCCCGAAAATAACAATTAACCTTTAATAACAGACAATTGAACTTTCTCCATTCACGCCACTGGTTCCAGATGTCTATATACGAGCTACATATATCGCACACTCCCCTAAGTTTATGGAAGGTCAATGGTTATTAACAATGAGATGATGACATAGCGGAGAGGTAAGCGACATAGAGATCATATATAGAGCATCTGAAGCATAGCAAACGTCAGAGGGAAAAAGCCCTAACAGAACCACACTGAGAGGGCTACCAAGACCCCCATGGGCAATGAGGTTTAAGGCGCTTTCAGCCCGAAAAAAATGTCACTGTTAGTATACTGGTTCAGAGTGGGATTTTAACCAGGGACCCCTGGATTCAAAGTCAAGCGCTCTAAGCACTACGCCAGCTGCCCCCTGTATGTCACAATAGTTCAAGTTGTTATAATAAGTAATATCGATGTGTCTTTTATTGTTTGCTATATATCTTATTTTTGTTATTTTGCTATATTTAGTACCTTACACATGATAAATAAATATCTATAATCTTATTTGCACATGTTGCTAGTTGTTTGTAGCATTGAAACTCATTTTAGGAAATACTAGTATTAACTAGGCACAATTTTTAGTAAATACTAGTATTTACTGAAGTATTTTAGGAAATACCAGTATTTCCTAAAACGGTTTAGGAAATACCGGTATTTACTGATTACCAGTATTTACTGTAATATATACATACTGTTACGCCATAATATAATTTAGTGTGCAAATGGTAATATACTCTCTGGGTATGTAAAGTATATCCTTGACTATAACTGCGTAATCAGTATATGACGCACGGAAAATTCAAAATACAAAATTTTGTTGTCTTATTTCTCTAATTCCAAAAACTAATGTAATGATTGAACACGGTAGTTAATAATAATTTAACAATATTTACGAGTTGAAACGGCAGAGTTGTACGGTGTACGCAGGTCCAGGTTCTGTCTTGATGTCCGATCGGTTGACCCTTCCCCTTTTCGTGTTTAGGCATCCTATCTTGACATTGATTGGCCGCTTGTGTTGGATTGGGGTGTTCTTGATCTCTTGATGGTTTATCAAGAGTTCTTCAAAGTTCTCAATTTGTTAAGTTATGAATGTTCTCAGTTCTCAATGTTATTTATATCTTCTAAGATTCTAAAATTCTCATTAAAGAGTACATAGAGCACTTGCTTAAACAATGAATAGATTCACAGTATAGTACTTGTACTATTGTTCTTCGAAATAAAGCTCTCCTGCAATATTATGTAATGCGATCATTTATGAAAATGGTTTATTCCACTTAGAAAGTTATTATTTTTATGGACATACAATAATCTCTACATTAAAAGGTTAAAAACGCCATTTGACAAGGACTCAGTGACTATGAACTGGAAGCGCGTGTCAAAACATGATCATGAAATTTAGTTATGGGCTTTTGTTCTAGCAGCATGATACGCCATATGAAATACTACTGTTCCATAAACTGCCTCTACACGACTGTTCCATACACTGCCTCTACACGACTGTTCCATACACTGCCTCTACACGACTGTTCCATACACTGCCTCTACACGCCTGTTCCATACACTGCCTCTACACGACTGTTCCATACACTGCATCTACACGACTGTTCCATACACTGCCTCTACACTGCCTTTTTACGATAAATCAAGGGAGCAACTGTGGACGAGTGCATAGTGACTGTATCTGACACAGATACATATGTGGTAACAATGCTCACAGATACACGATTCTGCTAAATCGTTGGGGGCAGTGGTACAGTGGTTAGAAGCGCTGCCTTTCATTCGAGAGGTTGCGAGTTCGAATCAACACAATCCAATGATTTTCCCCCTCCCTTCAACAATAGGAAATGAGCTAGATTTTCGTTCTTGAATATTGAAAAGGATTTGTCGTGGAATGGGTTTTAAAATATATTAGGAATCTAACATGGCAATCAATATTGTACGTATAAAATAGCACCAAAACCTCGCCATTTCCCTTTTTTAGAAATTTCTGCTCTAAATAATTTATAACCGTGGCGTGAAATTATGGGTCTACTTGACTAGCTGTAATACGCTATCTGTAATAACCCAAGTATAACGAGTGACTAAACCTAACGCTCGCACGTAACATAATTATTTTATTCCTGATCTCGTGTTTAACATTTTTAAAACGCCTTTGGTCCACGCCTAATATAGTCCGTTTCAACAATTGCCAACAGCGTTAGAGTCCTTCAATCTTATTTTGTTTGTCGATGTCTTCTGACGCCGTTAGATTTTGAGAGGATCTTCTATCGTAATTTCGCCACCGCTGTTACTCGTGGATGTATGCAGTTCTCTTAAAATGCTGCGAACTAGTATATCGTGGTCTTTTTGGTATACCGATGTACCTAGTATATTAATGTACTGACTATACCGATTTACCCAGTATACTGATGTACCGAGTACGCCGATGTACCAAATATACCACTGTACAGAATATCTCGACATCCCCAGTATACTGATGTACCAAATATACAAATGTACTAAGTATACAGGTGTACCGACTATACCGGTGTACCAAGTATGCCGGTGTACCGAGTATACCGGTGTACCGAGTATACCGGTGTACCGAGTATAGCGATGTGCCCGGTATACCGATGTACCGAATATACCGATGTGCCCGGTATACCGAGTATACCGATGTGAGAATACCGAGTACACCTGATAAAGTCGACTTGTATAGAAAAGCTGGTAGCCTATTAGTCACTTCCTTAGTTAGTCAATGGGATGGTTCCTTCACTTCTCGTACTTAACTATGATTTAATTAATATATCCATCGTCACTCACTACGGTATTTTGTTACTTATATTATATCATCTACGTTATTGTTAAGAATGAAACCCCATCTCTATGTAAGAATAGACAGAACGATTAAACGTTTTATTACAGATAATGCCTAAATGTAGTGACGTATAAATGAGGCGATTTTAGCGAAAACTTTCAACCGCGCCATTCACACGCCCATGTATGCCTAACACTCGACGACTGTCTTGAGGTCTTCATCCCGTTTCCGCTCCTTTCTATTACACTATTTATAAATTCTCGTTTATAGTTCAGCAAACATGGCGAAAACTTTTGTCAGATAAAAGGATCGATGGGCTTCAAATTTTCGCGTGTAATCGCGTTAAGTGACATACTTGAAATGAGAAATTATTTAAATTATCAATTTATTGCCATCATCGAGTAACGCGATACGTGCGCAATGAGAGTGCGAGAGAGTGTTTTATTGATATCATGTACGATATTACGATATCTTATTAATATTTTAACACATTTTATTTAACCGTGGATAAAAGGATAAAAGGATATCAGGGATAAAAAATGCATGCTTGAAGAAACAAATCTTATACAAAAGATATTTAGCCAACAGAAATGAAACCACTGAAATTAGTTATTAAAAAATAAAAATAAACTCACGTCTATTAACAAAGCACAAATACAATATTTTTCCAAAAATTAACTAAAGTAAAAAACAACATGAAGGAGACGGGTTCTGAATACAGTAGTAAATAACCGAGTTTTCAGTTTCATTCTTCTGTATTATCGGCCAAAAAATACCTGCCGTGGATAATCTTTGGTATTCTAGTTACGCAGTTAGTCCTACGGTGAATACGATGTTTTTGGAGCCTTAACTGGAAATAAAATTTGCAACGTGATGAATGCCTGTCTAACCAAAACTGATCTAGATTTTAATGACTTGCGCACGAATGTTGTCAAGAGTATTATCAACGCTCTCACTCTACCTCTTTGTCACATTTTCATTTGTTCTCACAAGGATTGTCCCCAAAGTGGCTAAAGTTGTCGCGCCCTTTAAGTCTGGTGACCCTTCAGAATTTACCAACTATAGGTCATTTTTAATTTTGCCACAATTTTCAAATCCTTGAAAAAACCATTTTACAATCGTGTTATGAAATTTGTCAATAAAAATAATATTTATTCAAACCTAAATATGACTTTCGACAAGGACACTCAATTGCTGACGCTTTAATATAATTTCTGGAAGAAATAACTCAATAATTAATTATTAATTAATAATTCAAAATAAACTGTTGGTGTATTTAAAGATCTCAAAAAGCATTTGACGCCATTAATCATGAAATATTACTAAATAAGCCGCAACACTATGGAATCAGGGGCACAGCTCTTCTGTGGATAAAAAATTATACAAAATTAAAAAAATATTTTAATGAAAAAGAAATATGTAATTCTGATGAGTAGGCTAATTATGGCGGGTGCTACCCAATGAGTTGAATAAACATCCCAGCACCCCCGGTCAACAAATCACTTATGCAGTATATTTTGGCTGTATATTTTGCACATAGTTTTATTTGCAACATAAGATAGGCCTATAGTTATTCGTAGACATACTTGGTTATTAAATAGACAATGCTTTTGTACATATGTTTATTTTGTGTAATGTTTTGTTGAATAAACGATTGAATGAAATGTGTACCCATGTATCGATATTGTAAGTGATACGCAAACAAATTAAGTAGACGGTGTAGACTTAATCTATGAAAGCTTGTGTAAATCATCGTATCCGTGTGGCTAAAAGTGTTTCCCTCCCATTTATTCTCGTAATTCAGGATAATATAGCTAATGCAGAAATTGGTGATGCAAGGTGCAAAAGGAAAATACTAAGTAAGCGTGTATATAAATCTCACAATTTACCTGTAAGTTTTTTGAACGGTATACGACAAACGCAATTCGTAATGAGACGGTTAAAGGCCAACTATTCGCGCAGGCACGTCCCGATCTACGGTACTACATAAACGATAATTTGGCGAGATAAACATAGGAAATTAACGCGCCATTAGATGTCATTTGATGATAGGATCGAGTTAGAATTGGTGTATCGGTTCCAGCCGCGCGTGTCCTACAACACTAGCGCCCTTCCCGAATCGATGCTATTACTCGTATAGAAAGCTTCACGTAATCTCATATAAACAGAGTTTATACGTTCGCGATTCGCCTCATTTCCGCCCATCCGAGGTGCATCAATTGCCCGGAAGCTCTGCGATCGTATTGGCGCATGCGTGGCGCGCATGTGGGAGAATCGCCAGGAAATTGAATTTGATAATTTGGAGACGAATGGGGATGGGATATTGTTGTTAACCTTATTACTAGAGTGGTTTACGTGTATTTACACCCATTACAATGACGTCACCCAAGTGATATTTTATGTACGACAGATAATTGACAGTTATTGACAATAACGACTAATTAATCTCAGGCAGCGTTTCTGAACTATGGACTGCGATCCACTTCTGACTCGTGATCAGGAACACTTGTTGAGTGGCCGTAAAGTGTCTGATGGTGAATCTTCAACGGTCTTCAATATAATTTAAATGTCCCGCGCATGCTAGGCACGCGATTCTCCAGTCTGCCAACTCTTTCGTTGGAACACGCAAATCGCCAAAATCCCTAAAAGTTCGCTGATGCATATTTCCCTTTCTACTCATTCTATTGGTTAAATGTAACCTACAAAATCCTATTTTAATTTAGCATTCGAAATAATGGGTTTTAATCGGTCGAAAGGCGAAAAAGATCATAACACAGAACGCCATTGAAGACAAAAAAAAAACCTTAACGTGCCCCACGAACTCAGACATATTTCGATCTGCTGTACCACATTTGTTGTTAACAGCGTCCAAGACATGACCTCCAAAGATTCTTAACCTGACCAATAAATGTTGTTCAGCGCCGGAGTCAATCATATGTCGGTGGAAATCCTACGTGAAACGTGAAAATAAACGCTTTAGAAGTGTAGAAGGGTTAGAAAGTCAAATATAGTATGCGTATGCACTACCCTTTTACTTATTTAAACTACGAAGATCGGATTGGATTGACTTCTAATTGATTAAGATTTAACGTAGTTAAAGAATAGACTAGATGAGCGAAGTTTTGTCACAAACTTCCTTATACTCGTGTACTTTATCGGTTGTTATCTAATTTTCTGAAGTATCGTGCATTCCAAAAAACGCACAGGATGTAACACGATAGGACGAAATTAAGCGGATAAAATCGTTATTGGCGAGGATTCCAGTTTGATAAAAAATGAGAAGATACGTGTATTCCTTATTGCAATACTCGCCAGGGTCCAGAACTTTTCTGCATCAATCCGAAACTATTGATCGACGTCCACGATCACCAATGTTACAGTTTAGACATTCGATAGTCCTCTCTCCCTCTCTCTACGTATGTTCATGGCGGTGCACTTGCGTTTCACGCCTCACGCGACTCCTGGATGGTCCACTCGAAAGACAAAGAGAGAATTTGTCCAATAATAACATCAATTAGGCGAGCAGTAAAAATACATTTGCGCAAATGAGCGCGCGCGTTGTCACCACCGCGTTGGTCAAGTTTCTACGGGCGCTACTAAAGCGTTTTTTGTCCCAAGACGTTATTAATGAATGCGGTTTTAATAAGGCGATACAGACGTACATTAGTGAAGATGTCTTTCTGTAGTCTGCCATTAGCAGCATTTGTTCGCGACGCTGAGTGAACGGTAAGAAAATTGGAGTTAAATGACCGAGTGTGCTCCTTGTATGGACTATAAAGTGGTAAACTAAGTCGATCCCATTGGTTTATAGATACAAAAAGGTATTTTTGCGCTACATTATTATAGCGATATCGGCGAGAGCTGGTCATAGTCATATATATGGTATATACAGCCTGGGTCGATAAATACTGCTTGATACATGGCTACATTGAGTTCTACGTAGGTGTACAGTTTGGACTATTGTCTATTAACAACTAATAGCGACGCTTTATCTTTTTAACTCTTAAATATGCAGGTCATAATATAGACGCGACGCGCGACATCCAGTGACTTATTCGTAGAATAGATCGCTATTTTACCGATAGCTTTTTGCAAATTGTTTCTTGAGTGGTTCGTAAACAACATTAATTGGCTCTAATGGACGCTATATTATTGCGTGACAAAGCGCGCATCGCGAGCGGACAAACTCGCCGCATCGACGACACCGGTCGAGTTGGTGTGTTGATTGATAAATCGTGCTATCGGTGCCCGGTAAGCGCGAGTTGATGATGGCAATGGTTACAAAGTCACGCCGCTTTTACCGACATAATGCGCGAATATCTCCGACATCGGATCGACAAGTAATGCCGAGACGTAGGTAATTTATTTGATATTGAATGCCTCGCAATGATCGTAATATCGTTTTATGATGACACATATACTTTTTCTTCGGTCCATAGAAATAGTTTATTGAGTGGTATGGATGATGAAGGTTGTGAAGACGGTGAAGAGGGCGGGAAATATAGGGAAGGGATGAGGACGGGAATGATTGTGGGAAAGATGGTAAAGACGGTAATGATGATGGGGAAGTTAGAGAAGAAAATGAAGACAGTAAACATGGTGGGGGAAGATAGGGGAGGTGGTGAAGACAGTAAAGATGGAGGAAGGATAAGGAAGAAGATGAAGACGGTAAAGATCGTGGCAAAATAAGGAAGAGGGTGAAGACGGTAGAGATGGTGGGGAAGAAATGCAAGACGGCGAAGACGGTAAAAATTCCGGAGAAGATACGGAAGGTGGTGAAGACGGTACAGATGGTGGGAAGATGGGGAAGAGGGTAAAGATGGCTGGGACGATATGAAAGAGGGAGTGAAGACGAGTAAGCTAGTGGGAAAGATATGGAAGATTGTGGAGACGGTAAATTTGGTGAGAAAATGAGGAACAGGGCGAAGACGGTAAAAATTGCGGGAAAGATAGGGGAGATAGGTCAGATGGTGAAGACGGTAAAGATGCTAGGGAAGATGAGAATGAGGGTGGAGACGGTGAAGACGGGAAAGAAGGTGGAGACAGTACAGATGGTGGGAAAATAAGGAAGAGGATGAAGACGGTAGAGATGGTGGGGAAGAAATTGAAGACGGTGAAGACGATGAAAACGGCAATGATGATGGAGAAGATAGGGAAGAGAATTAAGACAGTAAACATGGTTGGGGTAGATAGGGAAGGTGGTGGAGACGGTGAAAATGGTGGGGGAAAAGGAAAAGGGTGGAGACGGTGGAGATGGTGGGGAAGATAAAGGAGGTGGTGAAGACGGTAAAAATAGTGGGAAGATGGGAAAGAGTGTGAAGACGCTAGAGATGGCGGGGAAGATAGGGAAGTGGGTGAAAACGGTAGCGATGGTGTAAATGCATAGCAAAAATGTCAATAATGACGATAGATATGAAAAACAATTCATTCCCTGTCATAATAAAACGATGACGTTATGTATCTCTTAGCTGCGTATTTCAGGGCACGCAATCATCCCCTGTGGCGAAACGAAAGTTGTCTATACACAAAGACAAGGGGAAGTAAATGATACATCACCGGGCAATTAGTGAGGGGTAAATAATTCTGATTACCAAACTCATGGCGGACTTGATGCAATTACGAAGAACAGATTGTCTAGCAACTTACTCGTTATCTTCCTCATATACACGAGAGTTTCGCCTAACAAGTGTTGTGTGTGCGATGCGACTTGTACACCGATGTATCGAATTGGCAAGATTAGAAGGTCGGTTGCTTCCTATTATATCTATCGCACATTCCATTATGTCTTATTGTAATGGGGGTAGCCAATGTGGTTCTATGCATAGCTGGAAAGAAACGCACAGAAAATACCTACACATCTGATGGGGCTCGAACCCACGACCTCCAGATAACCGGTGTGGTGCTCTACCAACTGAGCTACAGGGGCAAGCTTTCTCTTGTGTATTTAGGTATTTGGCAGCGTTTTTAGGACCACTAATGTTTCAAGTCCGTATATCATAGCCAGCGATATAAACAGATATCGGTAACAAGCATGATGGTGGACTATAACGGTGTTATAAGGGTTAAAAACGGTGTTATGTACCTGAATGCACTGCTAACCGTATTCAGCGACAACGTAAAAACACACGATGAAGAGCCATCGATAACTATCTCAGCGATTAATCGCAGTTTATTTGAGCACACATTGGAGATGCAATATAATTAACTGCGTTACTCACAAATAATATTTTACCACGGTGGCATCTATAGAGCAAAAGGAACTAGGTTACAGATGTGGCGCTCGCCGCTCCCACTAGCGCGGCTCTGACCGGGTGGGTATGTGCAGACCTTGTGTCAGGCGGCCTATAATCGCCACACGAGTCGGTGTAAACAAGCCGGGGTATTTGCCATTAATTAATACGGCATATACGCCTTAATTATGGACACACGCGGCGTAACGGTACCTCGACATGGCTTTTCACTTTATGACATCCGCCGATCAGCGATTGTGCAAGCTGCGCGACTTCCGGTCTGATCTATACGCCCAGTTGTCTCCCTCGACGGACTGGGACCACGAAAGAACACGAGAACACAATGGTACACACCGATGTCTCTGTTTACGCGATCACACCATTTATTAATATAGAAGAAATATTTGTTGTGTCTCGTTCTTCGCATAATATTATACTATCAAAAGCTACAGTTTCATGAAGAAACGATAGAAATGATTATTTCAGTACATTTTTATGGGAATTCGGTTATTGTGTTTTGGTTCTTCCATCATAGGACTACGGTTTATATTGAATCCTATACTCAGTTTTCTACTGGTCGATAGAATGCGCATACTATCGTTCCGATCAGGTCAAAAAGATGTTATAGCACATCAGGTAGAAGTTGTGGACATCCGGCGAACGGGATAGCACAGTGGTAGAGCGCTGGCCTCCGAACCAGATAGTGGACGGTTGGAACCCTTCGAACCCAGGCAACGACATTGTGTTTTTCCGTTGTATCCTTGGGCAACGTACTTGCTCCGGTCGACTTAGCCATAAATAAGTACTAGAGAAATTTCATTTTGGCAACGCAAATTAATATACGCTGTTAAAGTAAATTTGTCAGTGACTTACCGGCGCCTGTTATAGAGCTGCCACCCACCTGTGAGTCCTCGCAAACCAAGCCAGCTACGCAAGCGACTTTAAAGTAGGGATATAAATGCCTAATTTACTTTTTTAGGATGCGTTGTCTATGTGGTTGTGTTCAAAACACGATATAGAGACGGTATACAGCACCAGTCACAACGCGTTTCTGTTACCGAATGTTTGAGAATTTATTCAATGCGTTACTTTTTAAGGAGATATAGTCTCAGTACATGTAAGAATTGTTTCGCATGTTTAAAATTAATTCCCATATTATGGATATGTAGTTAGGCTAATTTGGAATATCTTTTAATTAAATTGGAAAATTTTTTAAATAGAGATTTATTTTATAGAACTATGAACATATGGCATTGATGATCAATAAGGCGATATTGGTACAAACTAATAGCAATATTGAGTTATTATACCGATACTAAGATAGATCATATGCTATAAATAGCGCTACATACAACACGCTATATACGTATTCAGCTAGACACCTAGATATGTGTAACGTCAGAGACAAAAGCCAAATACAAAGTCCTAAATCATTATCATACGCACAGACATTTGGTAAGTGAAACGGCGATAGCTTTGTTTTATAAAAATGTAAAGAGTATAATTATACCTTTCAATCAATCTACTTGACTGAAAAACCCGAAGGTATCAGCAATAAAAAAATAAAAACGAAAAGAGTCAAAAAATATTTTATTAATGCGCGAACTATGACATTTTCTCATGGTCTCCACGCGGTCGCGATTGTCCATATACCATATATCGAATTCAGTTATCTAACTAATACTGTTTTAACGGTGTATATAATTGCTTGTGTACTCGACTAGAGATTTATCAATAAAGGACTCGAAGTCGAGTATGATTTATCATGGACTGCATATCACACATCACACAGGCCGACACATGAGAAGATATGGAAACCACATATCATATCGACCAGAAGGATTTACAGAGGAAGTACATCCATGCCGGCAAGGATGCTGTAAATGGTCCAATCATTTTAGACACCGACACACCCTACCTCGGCAATGGAGAATGAATGGCTGAAGGTCATTGCAGGGAGGCCGACCTGGGTGATATAGAAGTATCCCGAAATTGTGACGAATTTAGCTACATAGCAACTCCGCAATTTTCAAATTGCAACGTAGTATCTTTTCTCATTTTTCTAATTGTGTAAATTTTGTATATGTTACAATAATCGTAGAAAATATTTCATGTATCCAGGAATTGAGAGAGTTCACGGTTTAGAGGACCTCTGAACCGTTCTGCTCTATATGGATAGTGTGTCATATTCAAATCAGCTCGTTTTTATATCTAGACTCAGTAAATCACACTGAACCGTTGCATAATAGTTCTCTTTTCATATCAACTTATTCAATTATGGCAGACGTTAATATCAGCAAAGACTATTATTTTCACTCACGAAACACTTTACGGCCGCTGCAGCGGTTTTAGTTGACATTTACGTGCATAATTTCTTCTGCATAATTACTGGCTATCAGTTGCAATAACACGTTCACAAACATTAATTGTAAAGTTCGTCTAGAATCGGCTACATACAATGCGCATTACGCTCACAAATCTGTCCATATTTGTTTTTTCGGCGGAACACGCGCGGGTCATGTCGTTATAGACACCCCGTCTCCATTAATAAGGCAGACATGACGTTCGGATATGAGCCGCCCATCATAATTGCGTGTGTAATGTTTATTAATTATGACAGGCTAGTGATCGTAAAACCAAATCCATGTACGGATGAACGAATATGAGTTCAGATGGATAATTATGCGAATCGGTGCTTTGCTGACTTTAGTCGATGTCGTTTTTGACGCCGAGCCAACTCTTCGACACATCGCTAACATCGATGGGTAAGGTGTGTGACTGGCCCCTAGTTTGGTCCATGATCGAATCACTCTACCTTAATACACAATAGAGTTTGTCTCCGTTAGTAGACCATCAACTGGTCATTTGGCTGTTTGGAAGCGACTGCTTGATTTCGTGTATATATTGGTGCCTGTCATACGAAAAGTTGTAAGTTTCAATTCGAAAATACTAGATATATTTACCGCTCCTTCCACTTTTTGAAACGATTTTAGTACTTGAAATATTTATCTTCATGTAGGTAATTTTGAGTTTTATGAGTTTATAGTTAGCCAATCGACAGAAAAAGTACGACTCGCATAACTAATATTAATAACGTTTTCTTAAACCTTGTCTTCGCCTTTTCTTTGGTTCAGGAACCATTACAACTACTCGCCATTAGAGTCGCCTTAAAGTTTCTACCACCGTAACTCACCCACACATTTATAAATAGTCGATTATTATTCGTCAATGATTGCCCCGTATAAGTCTAGTATAACTAGGACGGTGTAGAGTGTTTTAAATACCTAGATACATGGGAAGTCTACATACCTAGATTGGTTGATAAAGTACAAAATCGATCAGGAAGAGTTTGTGGGTTCGAACGCATGAAGAAACAAGTGTAAAGAACTCCCATTACATCGTGTTCTACGTGGCAATGCAACTAACCAGAGCGGCGAAAACCCGGCGTAAAATGCGACGCTACTAGTATATTTCTGCACTTCGCCCTCTGACTATTACCGTTAATAATAGAGGTTTTCATATAGAAGTGTGCGTCTGTGTTCATCCCCAACAACCCGTCATGTCAGCTATATACTACGCGCTGTGCACACAGTGCGTCTAAAGAAAATAGAAATGGACCTTTTAGCCAGAGCCGTCCGAGAAATTTAGTATCCGTGCAGCCCACGATACTCCATACTACTACTCACCTTAACACTGCCAACTGAGACTGTAGATCAGTCAACAACAAAACTCAATTCATTAATAATGCAATAACCCGCATTCTCGCAATCACCGAAACATGGCTCCGGCCCGATGACGCAAATGGAACAAATATCACTGACTTACTCCCAGCAAACTATAACATTATAAACTCACCGCGTCAGTCAGACATACCTGGAGGTGGCACAGCCTTTATTCACCAAAAATCTCTGACTGCCTCGAACCTTCCGTAGTGGACTCTCTCTCTCTCTATGTAATAACCGTCTATCGAACACCAACTCTATCAGAGACCGATTTTATTGACGACCTGGAGACTCTCCTTTCTATCAGATCTTTACAGTTTAGAAACATCTTGCTCCTTGGTGACGTTAACCTTCATCTTTAAAATATTGACGATGCTCTAGTTATTTGTTTTAATAGTGTCCTAGACAAATTTTTACTCCTCAATTTTATATCCGCACCTATAAATAAAAATGGCCACACCCTAGATGTTTCTGTGGTTCCCACTGATAGCGTTATCAACCATATGACTATTTATGATAACACTTTGTCCGACCACTTTTTTATTTAATTCCAATTGAATACTAGCACTACTCGAATAAATTATCAATGTAATGAAAAGGTAATTAGGAAAATCTCTAGGATCAACACAGAAAACTTTAAATCCGACCTCTCCAACACCCTCGCCTCTCAGCAGCCACCATCCCATGCTGAGGGACTCCTAACCGATATCAACCGTGCGCTCCCCTACACTCTCGACAAACATGCTCCAGAAGTGACGATAAAGCCATGACCGCGCGAACCTGAACTTGGTCGTCAGAAGAGATTGTGACTGCACGTCGTTCAGCAGAAAGAAAGTGGCGGAAGAACCCGGATGATGTCACCAAAAAGCATACAAATCCGCAATCAACAATTTTAACTATCTTGTTAAAGATTCTAAAAGTAGCTACTACAGCAAATCAATATTCGAATCTCTGTCATCTCAAAAACTTCTCTTTCAGACCTTCAATAAGCTAACAATTAAACCAGACTCTCGCAGCATTCTACCAATCAATATTCCTGAAACCGACCAACCTGAAAAGGTGGCAAACGTTTTTCATTGAAAAGTTCAAAATCTCAGACAAGATGTTGTCGCTATAGACTGCTCCTCACCTACTGATCCACGTGTTGACCCACCTGCCTGTACTCTTTCTGAACTCTCCTCCGTGTCTGCACTATGAAGGAACATCCGATAAAAATGTCATCAGCCGACTCTGTTCCCAAACGTGTAATGAAATTCTGCCTCCCTGTTCTTTTGACATCATTATTTTGTCCATTTAATTAGCCTGCCGCCAACTCACCCGCTAAGTCACAACTAACTTCTTGCTCCCGCCTCGACAATCTGCATACCGTCAAAACTTAAGCGTCGAAACTTCTTTACTCTGCATCAGTAACAGCATCAGACGATATTTGGATAATGGCAATTCTGCTATTCTCATTCTGCTTGATTTAACTGCCTCCTTTGACACTATCGATCACAATATTCTTCTTACTCGTCTAAGATCTCGATTCGGTATCATCGGCAATGCTCTTGCATGGATCAAAGATTATCTACAAGACCGGCGATATATTGAAAAAAACATCATTGTATAAAAAACAACTTCATATCGAGTCCTTATCCTTTCCCTGTCCCACAGGGTAGTGTACTTAGTCCTATACCATATACACTTACCCTGTTTGGCAACATCATCGATAAACACAGCATCGACTACATGTTCTACGCTGACGATACCCAACTGTCAACACAAATGATCCGAAATCTCTTGATACATCATTAGAAAAACTAACTCAATGCCTCAATGAAATTTTTGACTTGATGACCGTTTATAAATTAAAAATCAATCCAACGAAAACTAAAATTATGCTCATATCTTCACCATTCTCTACTACACTTCCTCCAAACATCTCCATCACATTTAAATGCTCAGCCATCAAACCCTCTGACTACGTTTGCAACCTGGGTATAATATTTTACGCTCATATTAATCTACATAAACAGATATCCAAAACTCTTCAATCTGGATATACGTATTTACGTAACATTCGTTCCATCTCCCGGTACTTAAATCATGAACTGTGAGAAACTTTAGTACATGCTTCTATCACCAGCAAAATCGACAACTGTAATTCACTCTATGTCAATTTGCCTTCCACTATACTCTCTAGACTCCAAAAATTACAAAACAGCGCGGCTCGACCTATCTCCCAGAGCTCCCGTTGCTCTCCCACCCCTCCAATTCTCCGCTCACTCCACTGGCTACCTGTCATGTCCTGTATAACCAACAAAATCCTTTGACTTACAAATGTATACATGGCCCGGCCACTTCTTTTCTGACCTCGAAAATTTCAATCAACACGTCTGTGCGTTCAACCCGTTCGTCTTCATCCCTCGCGCTTGCAGTCCCTCGTACAAAATGTGTTAATTTTGGGGATCGTACTTTCTACGCCGTTGCACCCCGCCTCTGCAATGCACTCCCGGCCCACATTAGACAATCTACAACTGCCAGCCCATTTATAAGCAATCGCGAAACACACTTATTTAGTATTGCTTGCACTAAATAGTTCAACGGTACTTTATTAATTTACCGTCAATCAACACTTTCAAAGTGAGATTGCCTGTTTCTGTTTTTACTAATTCTTTAAATTGATGGCGACTTTGCCTGCATAGGATTTCCTTTTTTCGATATTTGTTCTACTTTTTGCTGTATTATTCAACATTGTTATCTATTTCATGCTCACTGTAAATGTACATAATTGTATCTGACATTGATCTGTATTA
>WURV02145881.1:0-18435 GCA_011762755.2 Epimenia babai
GGAGAGAGAGAGAGAGAGAGAGAGAGAGGTGGGAGCGATAGAGAAATATCCACAGACACAAACGCACATCGTCACATGCGTACAAAAGGAAATGCACAAGTACACACAGACAGAAATGTGGGTCTACCTACTGCTATATTGAATTGCTTGAATTGAATATACAAGGAGGCAAACAAGTGGGTACTGCAACCTCGATAAACGTTTATACAATGAAAGATCCACCACATCCGCATTCGCGATATGAAATCGTAAAAAGTAATTTGCTCAGAACGTTGAGAGCAGGCGCAAAGACCAAAGTCAACGTTATGTTGACGACATTCTTGACGTTGCGGGGATTATAACTGCGAGTTTTTGACAACTAACACGTCTACAAAGAGATATCCCAGTGTTTGCTTTGTTCGGAGGGTTAGAAACGGCTCGAGATTTTGCAGCTCCACCGTGACAACGCGCCTGGTCACAATGCCCCGAGCATCCGACAGTTCTTGGCCGAGACGAACCTCCACGTGCTGAAGCAACCTCTCTTCTCACCCGATCTGGCTCCGTACGATTTTTTCTTATTCCCCAAGCTCAAGAAGGACATTAATGGGACGCATTTTAAAAACGTGGACGAAGTTTGCAGAACCGTGACTACCGAGGATCCCGGAAGGAGGCTACCGGAAGTGCATGCATGCGTGGCCGAAAAGGATGGAAAGATGCATTAGACTCGAGAGGAATTCCTTTGAAAGAGAAAAGTATGGGTTTGAAATAAATTTTAGCCTTGGATCTTTTTAACCTACCCCCGTAGACTTGACAAACTAAAGCGGAGAGACGGGTTGGTTAGCGGACTGGCTGGCTGACTTGCAATCTAATCGCATTGAACAGAATTTTTCAAAGTATTATGCGTTTGTAGGACCCACCCAGTGTGCGGCACCCCCGGACGTACCCATAGCGAGATACACACCGATTAAGCCTTCTAAGTACTCGGTTGGAGATTCGGTAACTTACGCGTGCCGCGAGGGCTATGAGACTTCCCCCTCGGACATCAATACCGCCTTCTGCGTCTCTGGCGGGACTTGGCTGGGACCGAACATGACTTGCAGTTGTTAGTACCGATTTGCTATACCACGCAATCATCCATAAATACCCAAAGCTGTTATTGCCACTTTAATAGTTTCTAACAACCGCCCAATGTTGATGAACGATACGTATTGATGACTTACGTCTGTTATAATGCCTGCTGTTATCAGCACTACGTACATCCGTTACGTATTAAGGAAGGGTAAAGTGATGGTTATTGCGTTCGGCGATCTGATATGTTCCGAGTCAGCACTGGACGACGATAGGTATCATGTTTAGAGCTATTTTTTTCAGTAATTCAGAATGTTACGTGATCGATGACGTATACATTCTCATAGTGCGAACGTCGCTTATAGCTCAAAGTGTGGTTGCTATTCAAGCTACAAACGATTCATATTATTAACATCATTTTTATTTCGTTAAAAGCCCCCTTCACCTCTGGTCACAACTGAAAACAATGGAAAATGGACGTCATGTTGTTGCAAACGAAAAATAGACCTAGCGCATGCGCAGATATCTTTTTAAGGGGTCTATTGTAAAAAATAGACATTATATTTATTCTGTAACATAGCACCGATATTAAACACAGTGGCTGGTTGCTCGCATTTGTCTCCCCTTCGCCATGGCAACATCGAGTACTCTCACTCTCTTCTTGTCTACGGATCGACGGCCAAGTACACATGTAGTCTCGGATACAGGGTAAAGGGTGCGCAGGTTCGGACATGCCTCGACGCTGGTGATTGGAGCGGTCCCAAGACGGTCTGTGAACCCGGTAGGCAATCGTTTTCCGCTAACAATAATTCGTAAACTGTGCACTGATTATTATTATATTACATGCGATATTTTGGGAATTTTTTTAGCTCAAGTGTCGGTCGAGGCCTTGTCTTCCTCTATGACTGGTTGCAAACAGTCATTTGGCGAGCTTCTGATGAAGTTTTAAGTACGAAATATGCGCGGCACCGCTTCTCAAGGATCTCCACTTGTTACCTATACATCTCCGCATCGAATACAAAGTCCTTGTCGTGATGTACAGAGCTCTTCATGGGACTGCACCACCATACATCAGTGGGCTCGTGCCATACTATACACCATCCAGGCGCCTCCGATCGCATGACCAGCATCTTGCAAACACGTCTCACTGCCGTCTTTTGTCTACTGATCGTCGCTGCTTCTCCAGTCGTGGTCCAAAACTTTGGAACAGCCTACCGTCGGGACTAAGAGCATCGACTTCTTTTTCGTCATTCAAATCTATGCTGAAAACTTATTTATTCACTAAAGTATACTCATAGTTATCGTAGACTTGTACAGCAGGATTGAGAGGTTCCTTGACCTAATATTAGTGCTTTTAAACCACATTATTATTATTATTCTCTCTGTCGATTCGTCGACAATTGCCATCTGATGCGTAATTTCAGCAACTGGAAACCGATAGAATAACAATGACCAGATATGATAAGGTTTTGAATCGATATCGCTTCAGTGCGCTGCGGGCGTCCGCCGGACATCAAGAACGCCATAGTGTCGACCAGCTCGCCTTTCAGACGCACGATGGGTACTCGCGTCTCGTACGTCTGCAAGGACGGGTACATCCTCCGGGGCGAACCGTACAGAACATGCACCCAGCACGGCATCTGGCGAGGCCCGGACGTTGAATGCAAAGGTATAGAATTTCAGATAGACGTAACGTTGTAACAGCTAGGGGGAAAGGGTAAGGGAAAAAGAATTCGTAGATGTTTTGTTGATCAGGTAAGAAATCACACGTTAGAGACTGGGTGTTTATACCGTGTTCCACACAATTTGTCCATCATTTTTGATTGGCTATGTAATTATACAAATAATTATAATAAATTTATTTTTAATCGGCGTCCATTCGCCGACATTTTTGTCCACATTACCCCCCGCTATTTCTTTAATAAATTAGCTACGATTTCCAGCTTGGAATACGATTTATGCTGTAGATTGTATATAAACGTAGAAAATTTAGACTATTACGGGTTGTGTATTCTTTTAAAGTTCATTTTGAGAGATAGATCTGTAAGTATAATTTAATCCTTAATATTTTCGTTGAATTTTAAAATACCGGATGACATTGTGGATAATCATTCTGTTACTTGACTCAATAAATCGTCATTTCACCCTATAAATAATCGCGTATATAGGATTCCTTGAACTTTGGTGCTTTTTCACCATCGACAGCTCGAGTATGCGGCTACCCTGGAGAAATTGCACACGGCACCCTCTCAGGAACAAATTTTAGTTACCCATCGAGCGTAGCCTATCGCTGTATTGCCGGGTACACGATGTTAGGTTCAGGAAACCTGACGTGCAACTCTAGCGGTTTCTGGACAGGAACACCTCCAATCTGTCAACGTTAGTTCACAATCTCAGATGTTGAGCGCATTTTCCAATAGTGGTATCGACAACACGAATCTATACTGTCTAGGCAATGGTCAACTTATGGAACTTACATTTCTCACTCCTAAGGGATGATATAAAGCTTCTAACGTCTACTCCACTCGCCAGAAATCGGGTATAAATGACTTCCTGAAGAAGATAAACAGGTCATGAGGTACATCACATGATGAAGCATAGTGCTTATGCGAAAGCTTGTGATCAATAAACCAGTTAGTCTATATAAAAAGTGGTGCCCTTTATCTTTATAGTTTATAGTATTCTTGTGTTACTAGAATTACTGTTTTCTCTTCACGATAGAGTTATTCCTAATTTTGCGTTTTCATTTTGCCATATCTAACGAAATTTTTCGAATGGCCACTTGTTTTCATTGCGCCCGTCCCCCAGCGGTCGTGTGCGGCTATCTGGACCCGCCCCAGTTCGGTGAGGTGAATGGCTACGATTATACGTACAAGGCTACTCTGACCTTTACGTGTCTACGAGGTTTCATGAACATTGGATCGTCGCAGAGGACGTGTCGCGCCTCGGGAGAGTGGAGCGGTCGGCCCGCGCGCTGTGTCGGTACGCGCTACGCAACGTATGTCAGTGGTATGTCAGGAAATCCGTCCCGCAATTCCGGATGTCATAATATTTATGGTATCACATTTTAGTATTAGGGAAAAGAAGTCGCATCAGTACTACTTTATTATTGCTATTAAAGGTCAGTCGCATACGTAGTACTGCCTCCGTAAATCTTTTTACTCAGTCACGTCATTAGATTTCTTTCTCAGTATTAAAGAACTTAGGTCTTGCTGATTTTCTGTGGTAGAAGGCACGGAACGAAATCCATGATAAACGTGGATTGGCACACCCAACCCCGGTTTTAACCACTACTCCACTGGCGCCGACACCCATTATGCCGACTCCATACTCCCGGTATCACGGAGTCGGCAACAAAGATAAATCTTTTTATTCATTAAAAGTTCAAAATCTTGGTAATACTAATCAGTGAATGAGCATTAATTTTATCAAAATCTCGCTGCTGCAATTGCAGTACCGCATGCGACATTCGCCCGGAAACCTAAATTTTGGGTCCAGGATTATTCTAGTTTGAGATATCTTGTTCATATTTTCAATACCAACCACAAATTACTACCAGGGAGTAAGCGGACAAAAATTGTGCGAACTTTTCGAGATGGCGTTCTATTATTATTTTGAGCGATGTACTTTAACTTATAAAAGCATAATGCCAGATATTGGTGCGACTGTGTGTTGGTCGCAATAAGCTATTAACTCTCTAAATATACATCTGGGATATTTCGACCTATGGACAAGTGATGGATGTAAGGAAATCGCATATATTCAAGAATCGCGTTGTAGACAGGTACTTGTTACAAATTTAATAATCGCGTTATAGACATGTGCTGGAAATAGTCGAGTATATGAGATTTGATAATCCCATTCTTAATGAGGGCGGGAAATAATCGAGTATCACATATTTTATGATTACTTTGCAGACCAGGGCTCGTTATGAATGTGTGTTATTTGCTGTTTCGCAGAATCGCGTTGTGGACCAGGCCTCGTTACGATGGGTGTTTCAGAATTGCGCTGTGGACCAGGCCTTGTTTCGATGAGTGTTTGTTTCAGAATCGCGTTGTGGACCAGGCCTCGTTACGAATGAGAGTTGTGTTTCAGAATCGCGTTGTGGACCAGGCCTCGTTACGAATGAGTGTTTCAGATCCGCGTTGTGGATCAGGCCTCGTTACCAATGAATGTTTCAGAATCGCTTTGTGGACCAGGGCTCGTTACGAATGAGTTTTTTTCAGAATCGCGTTGTGGACCTGTTCCGGTGATCTACAACGGTTACACGGACGGTCATTCGTACGGTGTCGGCAGCATACATTTCTTTAGGTGATAACATAACATTATGACATTTTTTCAATAAATGACTTCGATAACATAACGTCTACCATCAGCGCCTACTTATATTGACTGATGAGATCATTGTGTACAACCGTGAACAATTTGTAATGACTCTGCGTATATTTCAATAAAGCATGTTAATCGTTGCAAGGAATATACGGCGTATATATAAGATACAGCATTGATATAAGATATAGATCATGGTTTCGTCTTTAACATTTCTCATTACCCACCTTCAAGATTTAAGAAATGGGTGCAGAATAAAAAGTATATCTTGTATTATATTCGACGACCTTTCCCTGACACTTTTCCTGATACGCTTGTATAGAGCGTCAAAACAGCCAAGTGAGCACAATTTTGGTCGATCCGTGTATTTTAACTGGTATCGAAATCGAATAGTACATTTTGTTTGATGTGTGGCGTGGAGATAAGTGTATAAAAAAACTAATAGTGGACGTTACTCAGACGAAATACCGCGTCATTCACGCATGACATATAAATATGCCTTTCCCCAGGTGTAACATATTCACGACATTCGATGGTCACTCTATGTCGACCGAATGCTTGGACACGGGTCGTTGGTCACACGCCGCTCCCACGTGTTGGGGTAAAACGCTTCGTACACTTCTGTCGATCTTAAATCTACCTACGCATTTGATAATTATATAGGAGATATGCTATATCTCTTCGTTATACGTGAAGTACCCTACCACTGCAGCAAGACCGGTGATCTCGGTGACATTTTTGGCGTATACAACTAATTTTACCTCGCCTTATTCAGAAATGATTACTGAGACGATTTTGTAATGTACCAGAGACTCTACATGCATCTTAAATATTCTCTGATATACTGATAAAACTCATTCGATGATTCTTTTTATATTTTTCCTATCGTGGATAAAAATTATCTACAGCATTATCGACTTTATGTCGCAATGGCGACAAATATTGGCAAATTAATTAAAGACAGGTATAATTTTCAGATACACTTACTCTCTGACTTTTGGGGCAGCCTACTAGTAATTATTGACTAAATTACTCAATAACATGTTTGTGTTACGAATTAGGGGGATGGGCGTTTCCCTGCTCAATGTCAAGTTACGGAATTTATTAACAGGAAGATAATAAACTCTCCGCTTGTTTTTCGACGATTGCGCATTTTAACAGGTTTCGGTTTCTGTTTCGCAGGTCAATGTCAAATAATGAAAATAAAAAATGGGACGGTCGTCAACCAGCTACCTGGTATGTGGTTAAACCACAACTCAACCATTCTTTACAAGTGTGATGCGGGACTCAAACTGTCGGGGGAGTCGCGGGCAACGTGTGTCAACGGGACGTGGTCAAGTCGACCAACGTGTTCCCCTCGTACGTTATTAAATCAGCATTTACGATGTCTGAGGTGTTCAGTTCGGGATATCATGTAGACCATGGATACGTAAATTTAAAAATATTGAAGGGTTTTTGTATTACTTTACTGATGGTAGGAAAGGTCAGTCGCACTTATAGCAACCTATCATATTCTCCGTTATGAAATTTTAGAATACCCCACTTTATAACAATTTATAAATACTCTAACACACAAAATTAATATTGCTCATTTTCTGTGATGGAAGGCCCAGAAATAATTTATGGTTTGCGCGAATTTGAACGCGTAGCCTTTCCGATAGAAGCTTGCCATTGCACCAGGACCAAATCGATTAACGTGTTTGACAGATAATTAAGTAAATTTTATTTTACTTCATTGCATCACTGGCAACGAAACACGGTTTATGGGCGTTTCTTAAATAATATATTGTCTCCTGCGTTTATCGAAAGAGAAAAGAAGCCGTGCTTTACTGCCGTGATTAAATTAAAGATATGAATTTGTTACACAATTGTGCGAACAAGGGCATTAAATTTACTTGATAAAGACGTGTATTCCCTTGGCAGAATCGTGCCCGGGCCCCCCGCCCAACATCGACAACGGTATGCGTATTTTTTTCCGCGAGCAGCATGGAGATCGAGTACGCTACGAGTGTCTCGCCGGCTATAGACTACGCGGTTCGCCGTACGTCCAGTGTCAATTTGGCCGCTGGGTCGGTCAGCTGCCCATCTGCCAAGAAGGTAAGGTCGGAAATTTATACATTATGTCCGAGGCTTATTCGCATATTTTAACGTACAATGACGGTGAACGAATCTCATCGGCTTAAAAATCATTCGAAGTGGCACCTCGAGCTAATGTTTTTGGTTAACATTGGGGCTAATACTGGTTAATGTGTATTGACGGGTTGGACGTAAAAAGTCGTTCAACTTACATTACGTTTGTCTATAGGAGGCGGGGGAACTAAGAATTGGGGGTTTTGTCGTCGCTTACATGTTTGAGGTACAACATACAGTTACAGAATACGGTACGACCGGTCGCACGCTGACGTAGAGATAACGCATAAATACAATGAATTTGGAAACGATTAACATAGACAACAGACAGCGCGGACTATGTTACGCGATGATAAGGGAGTACGTGCAGTCGTGGTTAATTTGTCGTTGGAATGACCTCTTGTGTGATGTTTTGCATGCGTAATAGTTAGCTATGTAATTTCGTTCGGCAGTATATTGCAAGAACCCTGGCGGCCTTGAAAACGGGACGGTGTTTAAGCTGGGAACGAAGGGAAGATTTCTGTTCGCGTCGTACATCGTGACGATCCGCCACGGAGCGCGAATCGTGTACGAGTGCGCGAGCCGATACGAGCTGGTCGGACCCGATGGTGCGACGTGCGTCGATTCGATCTGGCGTCCGAACAACAAACCGACCTGCAGCAAACTCGATCACACACCCTACGTACATATATGGCGGATGCACAGACAGTACTATTGATCGTTTCGTTCGTCGGATTGTTCGTCTTTTACATCGTGTTTAGCGGACGATGTCGTTATCTTGTGTGACTAACATCGGAATTGATAGGATAAAAAACACAGAAAAATATTGCTTTTTAAAAGGAAGAAAACGCATTGCCCAAACGATCCCGAATGGTGCCCCGCTGCCCAAAGGCAGACGCCCTTCCATGCATTTCAGTATTGAACACTTTTTAGAACACGCTGGGATTTGAAGTCTGAATCATTTTTATTTATCACTCATCTGTTCATCATTGATCACTTTTGCTACCCTCGTTATTGTCGTTTATATTGCCGTCGTCATCTACGCTATTACAAACTCACTGCGAAGGAAACTATCTTTTCAGTTGTATCTGAACCACACTGACTACCTCCTATCAACGTGATGTGATTTTTGATCTCTAAAATATCCATTCACACATTCGCAACACCGTGAGAATATACGGTCAAATAAAATATATCGAACAGCGTCCAATAAACGTCCCAAGTCAACGTCTGGAGTGGTGAACCGGTGACCTCAACCGACGAGTGCTTGGAATCGCGCGCGTTCCGATCCGCGCATCCAAAAATTTTTTCAGACCTTCACTTGCGAAATAAAGGGGTTTTCCAGTTATTTTCCCTTCCCACTATATCCCCCACAATTTTGTTCCCGTTATATCCCCAGTATTTTTTCCTGTTATATCCCCAATATTTTCTACATTAACGTTAGGGTTAGGATATGTGCGGGGTTTGGAGGGGCACTGGCTCATGGAGTCTTTTTATTACGGTAAGGTATTAGAGAATTTGTGCGATGGGGTTTTGTTCTGGATGACTCATCTTAAGGGGATTAGTCGTGTTAAAGTGCGGGGGAGGCCGGGATCGTTTACTAGGGGTTCGGAGAGAGTAGAGCGAAATTATTAGCTATAGTTAGTTAAGGGCGGTAGTGTCGCGGTAGGCGGGCTCAGGAATTCAGATATAAAGAGAACAAATTTATGTCGTTACAAGCACCGTCAAAATGAAGGGGACATAACAGGAATTATTTTACTTGGGGATATTCGCGGAAGGGATATAACGGGAATGACCCGAAATAAGCAAGATTTTCGCCTATGATATTTTCAGAAAGATTTGCATTTTGGTGTGTTATTGTAAACTTCAAAGGCTGTATTGATACATTCATTACTTTAAATGCTATTGACGCTCTCCCGTGTAATTTACGCTAAAACCATTTCCTTTCTCTTTAGCCATTGAACACGGGGATAGATTTGCCGATGTTTATGTTGTCGTCATGTTTAATTCCCTAACCAATTTCCCTTACGGATTACATCAGTTAAAATCATCGATTTAGGAAAATTATTCGGCTTCGAATCTGTTAATAATGCCTTCTCAATTTCAGAGATTTTCCGGCCAAGTGTTTATATTTGCCCTTTGTCTTTTTCATCGACAGTAACTACGTTTTCAAGGTTAAACTTATCAAGGATTTATGAAGGGAAAGTTTTACGTGTTATTACACTGTTTATGTATTTGTCACGTGACCTGAATATCACCGGATAATGAGACTAATATATCATTGTGTTCTTCAATTATGTATATGGTTGGTCAGTTAGTTAGTGTATCACGCAATTATAAATAGGCAGAAAACTAAACTTATCGTCGTTGCTGCCATTCTTTGTCCTTTACAAAGCTGTCCCACGTGATTAACAGTCAACAGTGGTCGTCTCAATTGAGGGGTGAGGAAAACCAAAGTGAAAAACCACAGAATCTGAGCAGACAGATGATCTTTGTCCATTTACGCCACTGGTTCCACACGCCTACATGGAGTCTACGTATGTCGCACACTCCGCCAAGTTTGTGATAGATGACTTCATGACAATAAGATGGCGGAAATTTGAGTATCTAAAATTAGATTTCAAATGCATCTCTGTATCGTCGACAAACATGCAGAAAAGGTCGATGTCGACAGACACGAAAGATGACATGGTTTCCCTGAACAGTTAAAACAATCGCAGATCGACTACAAGGCAAGAACAATCGACGGCAATGGGAGTTTCGTCGTGTTGAAGGGACGAAATAGAATGGAGAAGGAGCAGCTAAATTAGCCGAAATAGTTATATGTTTGAATAAGATAGAGCTTGGAACTCGAAATGCCAACGGTCGGGTGCCGACTGATAAAAATCTGACGATTTCATGAGACTCAATGACTGATATTTACTTAGTATAGGTTATTTTCACCTCAAATATGAAGAAAGTTTATGAAAGTTTACTATGTTTCCATTTGGTTCCATTGAATAGTGTTTAAATATACAGTGAAACTTGTATTGAGCTACCGTCCGCGGGACAGGGGGTCGCTTAATACAGTGAGTGTACTTATATACCAAAAACGTTCGGGACCGCCGAAAGACGGTGGCTTAAGACGAGTGGTCGCTGTATACGAGTGGTCGTTAGAGCAGGTTTCACTGTAGTTAATCCAAATTCAAATACGGCGAATGGGTCGGTAGTTTTATTGATGTTAGACGACTCAGAAATCCACCCGAATCGAAGTACGGAATTAACGTTTGCATGCAGTTAGTATTTTAATATTTCCTGCTAGGTTGGCCATTTTACGTTTATTCATGCGCGCGCGCACACACACACGCGCGCGCGCGCGCACACACACACAGCGATTCCCCCTTCCTTACACGCAAACACAATATAATTATTTTATATATACACACTCTCACTTTGTATACATGCACCACATATATACTGACTCAGTGTTATGCAATTTACTGAATAATCAAATCATGTATATTTTAGTTGTCGTGTTCCTCCCTTTCGAAAATATAAAAATACTATTCTACGCACGTCTAAGTCGTTGTTGGCTTGTTTATATTACTACCTTTAAACTCGTTGTCGTGCACAATCTCCATGTGATATCCACATACGATATTGCTTACAGAATATCAATATGCAGGGTAATAGATTACGAGGGTAGGTAAAAAGATCATTAACTCAGCAAGAACGTCCCAAGCGAGACGGATGAAACTTTTCATATAGCAAGGCGAGTCATTGTGGTGACTCAGTGCACAGTTGTATCCGGTGTACTTACACCTATTAACCATTTCTGCAGTATTACGCACTGCAGCTTGAGACCCAAATTAGACAGAATTTGGCACCGTGGTGTTATCAAGTATCTGGCGATTGGAGGCCTAGCCCTCAAAGACATCCAAGTTGAAATGGTGGATAATAATTTGTTTATAACAACGACGGAGTTAACTTCTTAAGTCTCTGAGAGAGTCGACAAAAAATGCGAAATGTTTACTGCTGTTTTGCCTTTTAACCTTAAATAAATTTGAACAAACGCCATTCATGACAAAATCAAAAATGTAGATATCATCGTCGACATCACCTTGTCATTATTCTTGTCTGTTATTATTTTTATCAACTATGGCCAATATTATAGTGCACTAACACAATGCATTGGTTGAACTTCGTTGATTGGCGAACTTGCATTTTTCGTGAAGTAGCAGACGACATTTTCATGTGGTAGCCAATTTTTAAACAAGCACGATGCGCGCGCATCCAATACCACGTGATATCTCTCGGGCAATGAAAATGCAGCTTTACCTTGCCACAGCAGGGAAAAAATGACGCGTCCCGTGCAGATGGAGAAATCTTGCGGCGTGGGAAACAATTAGCATTATTTACAAAATTAATTTAATAAATAAATAATAAATAAGTTACTTAATATCCCGCTCTATGCCACGAGAACGTGCTCCAAGAGCGGTTAACAGTTCAGAATATAGTGGAGGGATTGAAGCACACAGCATAACAATGTGAGCAAGCTAACGTGACTCGCAGAAGAGATGGGTGTTGGGTCGTTGCTTAAAAATAGTGATGGAAGGTATAGATCTAATTTCAAAAGGAAGATTATTCCATAAGATAGGATCCGCAAAACGAAAGCAGCGACTACGAGTAGTAGAGAGACGACATCTTTCAACAGTAACCAGCGACTGCGACGCCGATCTTAGCTGACGAGAAGGCGTATGAACAGAAATCAGGTCGTTAATGTAGGTCGGGCCGGTCTGATGAATTTGTGTTAATGCTAAAACTTGTGCGTCCCTTACCTGCAGTATAATGTTTATCAGTAACAAGACTGTTTTGTGGACAAGTAATAAGTGTTTTCAGGGGCCTACGCGAGGTGTAAACATGTTTTCAAGAGAAACTGGCCGTGAAGTTTAAAAATTAGTAATTGGCCTAGAATTGAAAATTGAGTTTTAATACCTATAATTATCATCCAATTGTGTTCGCTCGCTATTGATACATAAATATCTATAAGACGCGAATAAAATGCCCGCATCGGCCCCTAAAAGATATACCCAGAGGGTAAAGTAAGACTTGTCTTCGCCAAACATTATTTATTAGTCAATTCCAACGCTCAATTTATCTTTTCAAATCTGATTTGAGCTTTCGAAGCCTGTGGGTATAAAATATATTATAAACAAGGACGTGTTGTCGCATATGCGTATCGCGTACATCGTGAATACATCGAACCTAAACACGCTTAGCTTTACGCGTTCGTCATTATTGCGACATGACGCAGTAATTAGAAATCCGTCGCATTCTTTTCACGCTCGACGGATCGTCATCTACGATTAATATCAAAAAACACGCGACGTGCAACACTCCCCGACTGCAAAACGAATAAAATGCTCACTTTACGTGTTTTCGAGACATCTGCAGTCATTCGAACGCTCGGTATGCAGTTTTTTATAACTGAGAGATTTAATATACCGGTCTGTTGTAGGAACACGTGAACGAAATTGGATGTTGGTTTCGCAATAAAAGCCTCATCACGCGAAATGTTCCTTAGCAGATTTCTGCCATATAAAATCCTGAAATTATACCCTATTCGATCGAATATCATACGATCCCGATTATAAGACGACCCAAATATACCTTATTGGATCGAATATAATACGAGCCCGATTATAAGACGACCCAAATATACATCATTCGACCGAATATAATACGAGCTCGATTATAAGACGACCCCTATACTTTAGGAATGTCAATTTCTATTTTAAAAGTCGTCTTATACTCAGGCGAATACGGTAAATCCTACATGCAACACTCAATATTAACTATGGTCTTTTAGATCTGAGGTAGTATAGGTCTGTAAAATTACCGGCGAGCGTTACACCAACAGTATTAATGACTATTTCTCAATACTTAGAAATGTAATAGTTGCTGAGCGATGTGTGTATTCAGATTAAAAAAAAAAAAAAATAGCAAAACCTTTCGAGACTAAGCAGTGAATTTATTACTAAACGGACTTTTCCTTCTGCTGCGTCAAACTGACGGAATGAACCGATAAAAACTCCCACCAACGGCGGGTTTACATCACAATTACATTATTTTATAATCGGACAGAAATTTTTCTTATGCAAAAACGATTCGGTCAAAAATTGGATATAAGTTTTTATAAATATTCAGGGATGTTATCTGTATATTATTTCTATGCAAACCCTATTGCGATGTATTTGATAAAAATATTATTGAGTAAATCGTAAAAATAGTAAATTTCTTAAAAACCTGGTCAACCATTTCGAGAATGAAACTGAAACTTAGCCATCCATAGAAATTAAGTCCTGAATTTTTTGGCGGAGTATTCATTGGATTAAATTTAATTTACAACCCTTTTATAAAAGTCGATATATAATTCTGACGTATGGTGGACATCGAGATATATATATATATCCACTGCGATTCGGGAAAACTGTGTATTTAACCTTAAATAGCCGCGATGGTTTTATGCCCACACTAGTTAGAATACGGGTGGTGTGGGTGCGAGAGTGTGACACCCGGTGAATAGGTCCACTGATATAAAAAGAATAAATCTATAAAGAGAAACGGGATGGGCATTCGGGCGAACACACTTATATATTGCAAAGAACTGCGGACTGTGTGGTGTAAAATAGCAAATATGCAACGCCCGCCCTATTGGCAAACTAAGTTAAAGCTGAAACCATGAAGCCTACTATGACGATAAAAACCAAAGAGTCGAGCAGGTTTCCGAACGACGTCGGGACTTTAATAAGTACCACGTGACTAATAAATAACGTTATTATCAAGTTCGACTTACTGTAAACATTAGCGCATGCGATGAACTAAAAAATAATGAGAAACCACTTTATTAACTGTACAATTAAATAAATAAGCTCGGCATAAAACAATATGTTACACATTAAAATGCATAATACTAATTAGAATAACAACTACAATGCGCGTCTGGTTGGTGCGATTGGATTTCTGGATTTTCAATACTGTTATAATATATAAATTTGCGCTGAATCGGCGACTTTTACAAATAACTATAGTTATTATTTACGACTTATAGAATAGAGACCAATCGATGCATTGTTTGGCGCCTACTAGTAATACACCAGCGTCTCCGATATCTAGTGCTATTGGTAACTTAAGTTAATCGCAAGAATGCGGGGTCTTAAGGAGCGGTTGAAAATGTCAGTCGCAATAAAAATATAGCCTAATTATACCCTTAAGAAATTTAAGATTAAGATTCACTTTTTACCGTTTTGATACAAATCTTTCATTGTACAAGCACAAAACCCTTCCTTGATTTAATGAAAATGGCAGTAAAACTCTACGGGTATATTTCGCGTGGATTCTGAGAGTGGAATTCAGCGCGATGAATTGCAGCAAGAGATGACCCAATGAATTCGGACTGTTACGCCAACAGGTACCTGGATAAACCTGCAGTTAGTTTATAAATGTGTACCTGGCTGAACCTGTAGTTAGTATATCAACAGGTATCGGGGTAAAACAGCAGTTAGTCTATAAACGGGTACCCAAGTAAACCTGTAGTTATTATATAAACGGGTACCCAAGTAAACCTGTGGTTAGTCTATAAACGGGTACCCAAGTAAACCTGTGGTTAGTATATAAACGGGTACCCAAGTAAACCTATAGTTAGTCTATAAACGGGTACCCAAGTAAACCTGTGATTAGTATATAAACGGGTATCGAGGTAAACGTGTAGTTAGTATATAAACGGGTACCCAGCTAAATGTGTAGTTAGTATATAAACAGGTATCGGGGTAAACCCGTAGTTTGTATGATAAAGGGTACCCAGGTAAACCTGTAGTTAGTATATAAACGAGTACCCAAGTAAACCTGTGGTTAGTATATAAACGGGTACCCAAGTAAACCTGTGGTTAGTCTATTAACGGGTACCCAAGTAAACCTGTAGTTAGTATATAAACGAGTACCCAAGTAAACCTGTGGTTAGTCTATTAACGGGTACCCAAGTAAACCTGTAGTTAGTATATAAACGGGTACCCATGTAAACCTGTAGTTAGTTAACTGCTCCCCATCGAGGGACTGCCAGCCAGCGCCAACACTAACACATACAGCAGGGTCACAATGAATCGAAAGACATAATCGATGACATAACTCATGTGATATCAAAAGCGTACAGAATTTCCTCGTTCGTTAAATAGCAGCCCGAGTTATGAGGTGGGGCGGGGGTGGCTGCACGTATAGAACAATCTAGAATATTATTTAATAAAACGGAATTGTTGAAACATACGTATAAAAAAATTTAAGCGGTTTGAAACATTAAGGCTTGGTGTCAAGCTTATATTTGTAGTGGGATTTCAAATTTATTGATAGACACCGAACGTAAAATATAGGAATACTCGAGATACGTGCCACGTAAATTTGATACAGACTAGTTGTTTGAGACAGGGTAAAATTATCTTCACATATTCTGTATGTGACTATTAATACGTTTGTGAGTATTAAACTGACGGCACTAGTTAAGGTAGGTGTATCAGTTACAAACCGCGTGGTTTTATTACATGCAAACCACCTGCGTTGTAACCAGTTCCGCGTGGTTTTATCCACTGCGAACCACCTGCATTGTAACCAATTCTGTGCAGTTCCATTACAAGTTGACCACCGGTTAGGGAACCGGTTTTGGGAGGTTTTGTTACGGGCGAACCACTTGAGATGTAAGCAATTCAGCGCTCATCTGCTACTAGCAAACTGCATGGGATGTGAAAAATTCGGCAAGGTTTTTATGGAAGCGAACCATTTGCCACGCAAGCGGATTCTACGCGGTTAGTTCACGAGCCAACCGCTAGTGGACGTGCCTAATTTGGGTCGATGTTTATTCAAGGTGATCCACGTATGTCCAAAATCATGCTAAATAGCTTCGTGAAGACGCCATGAGACGAGTCGACGTTTGACGGAGAGACCAGGTGAAACCAGTCGATATTTGCCGGGAGCGACCAGGTGAAATCAGTTGATGTTTGTCAGAAGAGACCAGGTGAGACCATTCAATGTTTTCCGGAAAAGACCAGGTGAGACCAGTCGATGTTTGCCGGGAGAGACCAGGTGAGACCATTCGATGTTTTCCGGGAGGGACCAGATGAGACCATTCGATGTTTGCCAGGAGAGACCAGGTAAGAGCAGTCAATGTTTGCCAGGAGAGACCAGATGAGACCAGTCGATATTTGCCGGAAGGGACCAGGTGAGATCAGTCAATATTTGCTGGAAGGGACCAGGTGAGACCAGTTGATGTTTGCCGGAAGAGACCAGATGAGACCATTCGATGTTTGCCAGGAGAGACCAGGTGAGACCAGTGGATGTTTGCCGGGAGAGACCAGGTGAGATCAGTCGATGTTTGCCGGGAGAGACCAGGTAAGAGCAGTCAATATTTGCTGGAAGGGACCAGGTGATACCAGTTGATGTTTGCCGGAAGAGACCAGATGAGACCATTCGATGTTTGCCAGGAGAGACCAGGTGAGATCAGTCAATGTTTGCCAGGAGAGACTAGGTGAGAGCAGTTGATGTTTGCTGGGAGAGACCAGGTGATGTTTGCCAGAAGAGACCAGGTGAGACTAGTCGATCTTTGCCGGGAGAGACCAGATGAGACCAGTCAATGTTTGCTGGGAGAGACCAGATGAGATCAGTCGATGTTCGCCGGGAGAGACCAACACGTCGCCGTCTTATCCGCACTCGTCGAAACGAATGACAACTGGGAAGGATGCCAGCGACATTGGATGACCTTGTCTCGATGCCGCGCCACGACGACGCTCGGTAAAGGCTGGAGAAGGTCGCCTGGCGAAAAGAAACCGTCAATATACAAGCGTGCGTTTATCGTTGATATTTTAGCGACGGTTGAATGTGGAAGATGAAATGAAATATATTTGATTTGGAGTGCACTAATAGCATTGCTGTCTAACACACTTTACATCAATAAATACACTATTTAAAAACATTGATAAGGCCTAAGCAACGTCAGAACAAAACACACATATCAATTAGCACTAAAACACTAATGGGCTTCCTAAACTAATGATTACGAAGGCTATACTGATAATACTAAAATGTATGTATGTATGTATGTATGTATGCAATTATAGGCTATTACCAAGGTATTTGTTGTCCAGGCACGTGGAGTCTCTCAGCAAACACTTAACCAAAACAAGCTCTCTTTCTGCGACGAATTTAAGGCATAACGTTTACCGTGTTATACCTAGACTAATTATAAAACAGCCAGCGGGCTGTACCAAGAACAGCATGATGAAAGTGAGGCAATGGAGGCGTTCCTCATCGATGAAATTTTAGCGATTAACATTTGGGCTATAATAACGATCTTCGATGTCGGCTCAGAGAGTCTGGGAGCGGCTAGCCGTGTTAGTCTAATTGATAGTAACGTAGAAGATTAAGGGCAACACCACCTTTTTTATTGGCTAACTAGTTATTTGATAACTAGTTTATGTGATCACAAGCCTTCGCATAAACACTACGCTTCATCGGGTGATGCCCCATCTTGTTTTACGAAGCATAGTGTTTACGCGAAAGCTCGCGATAAAATACCCTAGTTAGCCTAACTTTAAAGGCGTTGCCTGGAATCTTTTACGGCACGAGGAGTAGAACTAACAAAACGCATATTGACAGAATGGATGACACAATGTTAAGGTCAGTAAACATACCATGAAGGTCGGTAAACGTACCGTAAAGGTCGGTAAACGTACCGTAAAGGTCGGTAAACGTACCGTGAAGGTCGGTAAACGTACCGTGAAGGTCGGTAAACGTACCGTGAAGGTCGGTAAACGTACCGTGAAGGTCGGTTAACGTACCGTGAAGGTCGGTTAACGTACCGTGAAGGTCGGTTAACGTACCGTGAAGGTCGGTTAACGTACCGTGAAG
>WURV02145892.1:0-18435 GCA_011762755.2 Epimenia babai
ACCGCCGAAAGGCGGTCGCTTAAGACGAGTGGTCGCTGTATACGAGTGGTCGTTAGAGCAGGTTTCACTGTACTTAACTTTGGCCTACGGCACCTGCGTGTTATCCCCATGATTGTAGTGTACAGGTTGATTCAAGTGATATTGAACAGGACATGGAACGGGATGTCTCTGGTCCGGTGAGGGATAATCCGTCACCACGGACTGCTTTTGAAAAATGCGCGAACCAGAACCTGAACCAGACAGCCAACAAACCCTAACCAGAGTTTCTGCACGATTAAAACGACCGACCGCCGGACTTCCAGCTCAAATGTTAAATTATGAAAATCTGGGTGAACTATCGGTTAATGGGATGGGAATTCTTAGATGTTAAAATACCCAGCGTAAAGACAATGTGATAAAAAGAATTATATTTCTTAACTAATCTAATTTTTTCAATCCTCTATCTTTAGGATGCGAATATTTTTGCACGTCTCAAATTGTACATGTATCTACTGAAAGATAATATAGCCACGTGTCTTTTTCTATTTTTTTAGGATTCCTTTACATATGCCGTGTACCAAAGTAATAAATCCCAAGACAGGATTCCATCGGAGAGGAAGGTATGTATTAGGCCTCTAAATAGAAAATCGGTTCACTTCAATTCTGATTCAGCTTTATGCCATTTATTTTCTTTTCTACTAGAATCAGTCCATGTTTACATTTGATAGACTACAAGAGATAGCTTATCAGTATTAGGCCTATCTGTGCATATCCACTATCTACACATTTGTACATCGTTGTTCAATGTTGATATGAACAGCTATGACAATATGATTTTGCTATAAATGTGTAAACTTACAGTGTTCGGCATATATTAGTTTTAATATTTCACCGCACTTTGTTTTGCATACCCATCGACTCTTACACATTCTGCAAATAATATTTCACCTCTGTGATCAATAAGCTTCTTTATTTCACTTTTCCAAGCTTGTGTATAGTTTTTTCTTTACCATTATATTATCAGGCCTAGTGTCACAGATTCATCCATTGTTTCATGTCATTATTTGTTTTTTGGCGATAAAATAGATTTATGAATACTGTAAAGTGTCATCATCTATCATCTATCGTCACCGCCTCCCTCTTCGACGTCGTCGTTATTATTATTATTAAATGCATAAGCCATTACTAGACACAGTTTTCGGCCAAAAATAGTGAGGCATATGTAACATGTAATCTCATAACAGTACCATGACTGGACATATTAAATGTAAGTATCGGACGGGGCTTAACTTTTTTTCTGCGCACACGCAGATATATATATGTATATATATGTGTGCGTGTGTGCGCGCGCGTGTGTGTATGTGGGCGGGTGGGTGTGTGTTCTTGTGACTATAGTACAAGCATGAATCCACCAAATCAGGTCAGATCTTACGACTGCAGTATCTGCCGCTATCGATATTTATCTCATAGCAAATGTTTAGATAGCCGAATTGTAATTCTGGTGTCAAACAGTGGCCCTACGTACATTTATAATTTAGTTACCCGCGATGAATGTGGACACCTTGCTCGAAAATCTTCACCCTCTTGGGCGATGGCAGGCAACACAAATGTCTTTGATATTTGGCTCTTTTTTTCAAGCTGCATTCCACCTCGTGTCTATCGTTATTATTGGTGAGTCTGGTCTATATTACAAATTAAATAGAGCAGTAAGAGAAGTAACCTACTTCAAATAAGCTTAGGAAATGTGAATTATTTTGCTTTTCAAGAGTCTGATTAATATCTGACCATCATCACAACCATTATTACAAAACAGCAACAAAATCCACAATTACAGGGCCAGAAACAGCAAAATAGCAATAGAAAGAGCAACGCTAATGACAACGCCAAGAACACAATGTTTGACGTTGCCGATTTTGCTTTCACTTAACAAGCACAAATGGTTATTCAGGACACAAATCGAATTACTCGTGCATTCTTCCGGAAAACGTTGCTGAGGCCGACACAATGGGTAAAAACTCCACCACGACAAGTCTAGATCAATGCAGTTTTCTAAACCTTACAACAAACGACACAACAGCCTGTTCTCGGTGGCGGTTTGAAGACGATGTCCCAACAACCATCACAGAAGAGGTCAAACATTTTATGCTTTACTCACGATGCATGCTGATTTTATCATCTAAAACTAAAATAAAAATTTTAGGTAAGATTTCTGACAAAATTCCTTGTTCCTTTGGTGACTTCAGCAATGTTTTATTGCTATGACATCTCGCGCTTTCTCAAATACAGTAAATTCCGTCGCGTTGACCTGCTACATAGGTGTTCTTACTCACTGCTCTATCCTACGTCAGTCATTATCCACGGGTGTCTTCTGGTGTTTTACTAGTGCAAAACGGTTATTGTTTACCCACTGCCGAAGAAGCGTAATCTCGACGTCATTCTCTTCTTCAGCTTCTAATTGTCATTTCTTAGGAATCTTAGACTATCACAATCTAACGCAACATGTTAAGAAGGAACCAACTCATGATCTAGAGGGTCACTTAGATCTTATAATAACGCGACATAATTTCTTCTCGAATATTAGTGTTGTCAATTTTAATACTTCGGACCATATTCTTGTCAGTGCACGTTTAAATTTGACCAACTCTAACTCTAAGAAGCGTAAAACTGTTTAATATCAGAATTTTCTAACATAGATATTCCTAGGTTTTCTGCGACCAATGGGTCTGACGATGTCGATCTCCTGGCCAAACGTTACCATGACACACTTTCTGCAATAGTTTATATACATGGGCCGATCGTGCATGATTAAAGATCGTCCTCATGCACATTAGTTTAATTCTGAAGTGAAATATAGTTGCAGAAAATGTCGCCGTGTTGAATTAAACTTGCGTCAGTCTAAAACTCTAGAGGCCCGGACTGTGTATATGGCAGTGAGAGGTGAGTACCAGAAATTACTCCTGACAACTAAAATTGATTATTTTTCGGAAATGCTTGATATTTCAAAAGGATATCATAAAAAGACTTACAACATTATAGATACAGCGCGATAAACAACTGGTACTTCCGCCTCACAATGCATCTTTTAACTTTTTTTTTTGACGCAAAAGTTACACTTATTCGGCCGAGAATATCTTGCAGGGATACATCAGTTGATATTGCAGTTACACGTGCAATTTTCGTGTCTTTTCGTAATGTTACGTATGGCGAAGTATTGTGTTATATTAAATCCGGCAAGTCTGGATCTCGTCACCCGATATCCGAGAATATTTTGCGTCAGTATTCTAAGGCCATTGCGCACCGGCGTTTTTTACATACACGCCTACAAATAACCAGGGTTTTAATTTTAGTCTGTTCTGTACCACCTTCGAGAATCATCACACGAGTTTAAGGTGATCTAGAAATAACATCCTTACTCAAAATCCACTAACTTCATTTTCATGCAAGCGTCAACAGGAAGTCTTTTGTGAAAGCTCCTGACAGATGATATGTAGATGATGGTGTCCGGCCCCACCGGAGGCAAGGTTTTTTGGCTGCATTTATGTCTTTTTTCATTTTCATGTAGTGGAGTCTGGTGTGCGGGAAGCGATACCAGGTTTCCCTTTCTCAGACACTGCTTATCGCCGGCCAAGCTGTGGGCGCCCCGACTTTCAGCGCTTTATCCGACTGCTTCGGACGTAAACGCATACTTCTCATTTCACAGACCGTGGTCCTGCTTGTGACGTTCGCGACCTCGTTCGTGCCATATATGTGGATATTTATAGTGTTGCGTTTCTTGACTGGATTTGCACAACAGGTTAACTAACAATGTAATAATAATTATACATGACCAATTTTCATAGTATAAGATTGTCTGTATTCTTTGGAGTTGTAGCGACATCTTATTGCCGTTACCCAGAATGGTGGTCTTGGAACCCTCTTAGTAGTCAGGCTTAGCTCATGACGTGGTCTCAAACGACCCCTCTTAGTCAGGTATAGCCCATAAACTGGCTTTTGAACACTTCCAGTCGCGATGTTTAGCTTGTTACCTAAACTGGTGAAACATGCCAAGCAGGCAGTCCAATTCGGACAGCGCCAGGATACTAACCGAAATGGGTTCGAAACTCGTCGACTTTCCTGTGATATTCCTTAGCAAGCCATTTATTCTTACTGGCTGCAGTAAACCACTTTCTAAGATGGATAGATGCTTGATATCCTCACAGTGAGTAGGTCTTTGCTGCCTTAAACATCATTCATTGTAAACGTCTTATGAGATCACGTGTTGGCTGTAATTGTTGTACTTAACCGTTTTAACATCTTAGTCCAGTTCACCATTGAATCAATCAAATCGCGTAAAAATGTATGTATGTATGTATTCATGGGCTGATTACCAAAGTATTCGTTGTGATAGGCCATCTTGGGCCCTTATTGAAAACTAGCCTATTAATGTGGTTAACACGACAATCTGATTAGCCTCACTTATAAAGTGGGGGAACATCTAGTGCGAAAAACCCACGAGTCTGGGCAGACAATTGACCTTTTTCCATTCACGCCACTGGTTCCAAATGTCTACATATGAACTACATATGTCGCACACTCCGCCAAGAGTCTATGACCGGTCCATGTGTATTTACAATGAGATGACGATATAGCGGGAAGGTAAGCGACATAGAGAGCACATATAGAGCATCTGAAGCACGGCAAACGTCAGAGGAAAAAGCCCCAACAGAACCACACTGCAAGGGCTACCCAGTCCCCCATGGGCAATGGGGTTTAAGGCGTTTTCAGCCCGAAAAACGCCACAGTTAGTATACTGGTTGCAGCTAGATCTGAACCAGGGACCTAAAGTCGAACGCTCTAACCACTATGCCAGCTGCCCCCTGACTACGCAATAATATTTGCTATTAGGATTTATCTGCTTCTTATATTCTGTATATTTTTCTAATTGCTGTGCGACATTTCAATTATTCGAGATCTTTTTAGTAAAGTTTACTTATGAAGAGTAACTATGTAGCTCTATAGCTTGAGATGCCATTACAGATAGTTTTACCACACAGAAACCACCGATTTCAGGGCATTGTAACATCATCTAGTGTGCTTATAATGGAACTGACCACGATCAAACACCGTACCGTGATCGCGGCCGGCCTCGAAGGGATAATGTTCTCATTCTCGCTGTGTACACTCGTAATGATCGGCTTCTTTTTTCGTCACGAAAACTGGCGATATCTTCAAATGGCTTTGAGTCTACAAGGCGCCATTTTTCTCCTTCTTCAAGCTGTGTAAGCAAGAGTGGAGTATTAAAGTTATGAGGTCATTCAGTTTTATGTGTCTTGGGGTTGAATTAAAACAAAAATTATGTAGGCTCTTTTTGTACCACTGACATATTTGTGTGTCAAGAGGGTGTGACGGGTTAAGGCCCCACTCCGTCTACGTGGCCTCCCTTCCCTCTCCACGCACAAGTGGACCCTTCTCGCCATATCACCTACGGCCCTGCGAAAGACGCCAGGAGGCAGCCCCAAGCTGTCGACCTCGGCAGTTCTACGTTCTCTCAGTGTTTGCGAGTCAGCCGTGGGAGTTGTGTAGACCATAGACTTCAGGAATCCCCAGAGATAAAAGTCAAATGGGATATGGTCTTTTTATATACATTGATTATTGCTGTGAAGTTTGGGGCAACAATTATTATTCGCGACTAAAAGGCATTGAGGTATTACCGAAACGTGCTATGAGAAACTTATATCGTGACCAGACAGCACCAATTTGCATTAAATATAAATTCCTAAGTGTCTGTATAATATTGTCAAATTAAAAACATGTGTCGTATATATAGCTTTCACAATTTATTACTTGTTAATATCCAACGAAAATCTTGTAAAATATAGATCTAAAACCAAAAAATATTGCGAAATCGACTAGGTTTCTAAGTTTTATATAGAAGAAAAAAGATCCGATCAATGACTATAAGTAATGTTGGGGTGAAACTATAGAAAGTTATGTATATCAATGAAAGAATGCACTTGTCCTAACTCATTTAAAAGCAAATATAAATCTTTTTCGATAAAAAAGTATGAATAATGTGTGAATATCCTGATTGTAATCTCTTCTGTAGATGAAATGTCTGATGAGATTGTACGTATATACTGTAAATTATAATTTTATTGTAATTATACTGCAATTGTATTGTGATTTCACTATTATTAATATAATTGTATTGTTATATTAATGATTCGTATCGCGTGTTAACTGTAAATTTTAAAAAGCTTGCACATTTTGTGAATGCTCCAAAAAAGATACCGGGGGTGAAGTTCAATAAATTATTACTTTGGGCACCTCTCTTTCGTACATAGAAAGTAACATTTTTTTAAAATAAGTGTACCCAAAACTCATGTTATAGCGATCTTAATATCCACGTAAGCGTGTAAGAATTCTGACGATTGATTGTACATCATAATTAATGAGGTTTTTTCTCCACTAACTTTGTGCATTGTGTGCATGAATTACTTTAACTATTGTGTATGATGTATTTGAGGAAGAAACTCGATTGAATTGAAATTGAATTAAATTGAAACGCAACTCGAAATTCCCTATAAGGGTACTAAAGAGGCGGGGGTTTCATGTGTGTTCCTCAATAGTCTTTGGGAATTGAATTTACATTCACAGTTTATAGCAGTGCTAATGATCTGTCGGTGAGCTTGGATAGCATGATTGATACTCATGATTTTACTCGTTTAAAGGTTCCTGGATGAATCTCTTCGATGGCTCCTCGCCAAATGTAAAAATCACGATGGTCTTGAACTCATCAAGAAAATCTACAAACAGAACAAAGTCGATGATAATGACTATCTCAGCAATGTGTCAGCCTTGTTGAATTTACGCAGCGAGCGTTCCGGACATGTTCAGTCTGGCACAATGGATCGCGGCACAACGACCGTCCAAAATGACCCGGGGGTGTCTTGCGACTCCAAGGATAATGGGGCGCCTCCGAAGGATCCACAGGCACAAGAAAATGTATCAGCCCACGCTTCGTCGGAAATAACGCCGAAAACGACGATATCGTTGATATTGCGAATGAGACCGAGGGTCACGATGGGGATGAGACCGCAAAAGATCAGGCGATAAGGCAACACGCCACGCTCACCAAATAGGTAAACGACACCCTGTTCGCCATAATAACTCCAGGAAATCATGGTGGAGGTGGCGAAGAAGAGCGTGACCAACGCCACCAGCCAACTTCCCCAGCCGGGAATGAGCCGGTCGAAGGAAAAGGCTGTCAAACCGGCGCCGGCATAATTGATGAAAAGCCCTTCGCTGGCAATGGTCGGCTGGTGCACGGCTTGGATCGTCGGCCAAGACACGACGGGTGCACCATTGGGGAGAGAAATATTACCTGTAAGTTGGGTCAAGGACGCGGAATTGTTTTCCAAAGGAGAGGGCGATATCAGGATGAATACTTGATCGCTGGATCGCCACTCCCGGTCCCGTTTCGGTAACTCAAAGGCATCTACTGACCATTGGCGGGGGCTGATTTGGGACATCGTCGGCAGGGATTCGAATGGTACATCAGCAGGCCGGTTCCAAGCCCCGCTTATGAGAATGACCAAGGCGGTCATGGTGCAGACGACGAGCGTATCGATGAAGGGCTCCAGGCCTGCTACCAAACCTTCGCGCACGGGTTCGGTTGTTTTGGCGGCGGAATGAGCGATGGAAGAAGAGCCCTGGCCCGCTTCGTTGGAGAAAAAGGCGCGCTGCAGGCCCTGACTGAAGGCGATCCCCGCCGAGCCGCCAATGAAGGCACCGGTGGCGGTGGTTTCCGAAAAAGCTCCCTCGAAAATCAGCGAGAACATCTGTGGAACGGTGCCTAGATGGGTCAGGATAATGTAGATGGCTGCCAAGAGATAAAGGCCGCACATCACGGGAACAAGACTGCCTGTTACTTGGCCCACCCTGGAAATACCGCCCAGAATGACCGCACCCACGAGGATGCACAGGACGACACCTGTGGCGATTTGGGGAATCCCGAAAGAGGTTTGAGCGACGGTTGCAGCACTCCAGGCCTGAAAGATCAGGCCGCCGGTGATGGTCGCAATGAGCAGCGTGACACAGAAGAGACCGCCTAACCAGACGCCGATTTTGCTGAGCGCCGGGTTTTTTCGGGAGAGCCCCACGGCGGCAACCCACATGGGACCGCCGTGGGGGTTGTTGGGATCGTCGGTATTGCGGTAGGTCATCGATTGGGTGACTTCCATGGTCTTGATGGCCATCCCCAAAAAACCCACGACCCACATCCAGAAAACCGCACCGGGACCGCCCAAAGCAATGCCCAGTGCGATGCCGCTGATGTTGCCGACGCCCACAGTTGCCGAAAGCGCCGTTGTCAATGCCTGAAAGTGGTTGATTGCGCCAGGTCCCTGCTCGTGACTGTATTTGCCGGCGACGATGGCACTGCCATGAGTGAGTGAACGGTATTGGACAAAACCACCCCAGAGCGTGAAGAGTAGGCCGATGCCAAGCAGGAGAAGCAGGATTGTCGGATGCCACATGACCCCACTTATAGCGGTAACTGCATTGTTAAAAGCTTGGATAAGTTGTTCCATGTTGCCATGCTCCCAGTCAGAAAATTCGGCCGTATCTTGGACTAGGGTTCCCATTAAAATGGGGCAACGGTTTTGAGTCTATTCACCAACCTCCCTTGAGATTTGCCAAAAAAATAGAGGTGAAAGGAGGTTGAGTAACCCGGATCAATTGGGTTTATTTTTGGGTTTCGTGAGCCTTGGCCTGGGCAATCCGACCCACTTTAAGATGAGAGCAAATTTGGTAGCGGTGGTTCTGGGTAACGATCGCCTGCGCATTCCGCAGACGCTTGCGTAGGGCGTGGATATGACGTGCCGCAGCATTGGTGCGTTCCGCCTTGTCAGCGCCTTCGGCAGCAATGCGCCCACCCAGTTCATCGACGCCAATTCCTGGCCCGAGATCGAAATAATCTTGGATAAGCTGCTGCCAGGTTCGGATCTCGTGGCTTCCGGGTCGCAAACCAACTCGGGTCTTGCCCGATGGTGTCGAGAGCTGGGTGCCGCTCAATTCACAATAAGTTTCCGTTTGCCACAGCAGCAAATCCAAGGTTGTTTCGACAGCCTTTCGATCATCTGGATGAATGGGCATGTGGCGTGGTTCCATTCCGCCTTGGCAGAAATTCAATTCCAAAGGAAAGGCTTCCCTAAGATCTTCGATGACGGTCGGCACGAAATGGTTGCCCAGTTTGGATTTATCGATCACCTCGCGAGGATCGAACCCAGCTTCCATGAGCTCTCTGCCGAAGCTAATAGAGAACCCCGTCTTGTTGGACATGAACCAACACATGGGGGGTCGCTTGGGGAATCGACCACGAATGCTGTTGGCCAAATAAATGGAAGCCCACCACTCTTCCGAAGGCAGGAAAGCCAAGGTGGATAATTGAATATCCTGGACTAAAAAACCGCCTGGCCGTATCAGGGAGGCGATGGTGTTGCAAAAAGAGATCTGGTGATCGAAGAATTTGTCCGGGAGGTTCATCAAACGTTCGGGGAAGTCTTGCAGAAGGCCAAGACCCTCAGAGTCCAGACGTGTTGCAACTTGCAAATCGGGAAATTTTTTCAGCCAGGTTCGAATCGTTCTGGTTGTATCGGGCCCAGGCCTGTCGAGAGAAACTAATGTTGCGTGAGCGAGCCAATAGGGCGCTCCTTTTTCTAGGATTCGCAGGATTTCCTGTAAATGGAACATATGATCTTCGACAATGACCAAGGGTCTGGCTGCAAATGCTTGGGTTTTGATCCATTTCATCTTCGAAGTTCCTGGTTTGGCTTTGAGAAAGAAAGTCACGGACTCGCGTATAATGTGACCCCACGAACCCTATTGTACCCGTCTCCCACAAGCCTATCTGGCAAAAGCGTCCGGCCTGGCAGAGGATGATCACCCCGATGACGATGCGCCGTCTTACTCCCTATTTACTCTATCTCGGCATGCTTCTTTTCATGGTGCTGTTCGGCGTAACCATGATTTCCGTGAGAGATGATTGGAACACGCGTGTGGAGGGCGCCCGAAGTTTGGCCCTCTACGACATGGTCAAAAATGTGGTGCCCAACCGCCCGACGGACACACCGGGAGTAACGGCCTGGCTTCATCTGGAATTGCAGCAATATTTCAGCGAAAAGTTCAATTTCGATCAAAGTGATGAGGCCTTTTTTGTTGATTGGCAAGACTACAACCTGATGCCTTCCATTTTCGAACCGCTGAGCCAACTCCTGATCGTGCCTCCCATGGAGGATATAGAGGTGTTGAACGAGCTTTCTATTTCCGCTGCTGATCTCGAGCAAACGGATATGGAATCAACGTATTTTCGCTCACAGTCTCTTTTGCATTTCGGCGCTGATATGTTTGTGAATACGACTCGAAAGGGTACGGTGACCGGTCAAATCGATGACTTTCAAATACCGTCCCATCGCTTCTTGCATGCTTCCATTCCGGTCCTCAGCGCCATTAAACGCAAGCTTCACGAGCACCCCCATTGGTTGAAACCCGGGAATCCCTTTCGAGCCGTGCGTCTCTACACGCTTTGCGAAAACGATATGCTAACCACCTTACCGCTAGGAATTAGCGGCAGCGATGCGACGACACTCGAAAATTTGGTATCCCGTGAGGTACGTGAATTGAGCACGCTTCCGAAGCTGCCCAATTTCGTTTCCAACGAATTCTTTTTTATTTTCAATTTCCAAGAAAGAGATTCCATTCAACCGTTCTTTTCGGGGCTCTACCTCGATATCGGCGGCCACGGATTAGTGGCCACTTTGATGGCACCGTTACACACGCCCGAGGGCGAGTTGAAAGGTGTCTTGGGATTAGACATCAGCTTCGATTTAGATTGGGCGGACTTCGCCCAAAACGTCAAATCCCCGCTTGTCGCCGAACTGGTCGCCATGCCCACGCCTGCTTCTCAATTGGGACGCCATCCCTGGCAGGCACTTCTGGCAACGGGTCAACGAAAACACCCGGCGTTGCAAGAGGCATTGACCCAGTTGGCGAGAAACGAACAGCGGGAACGGCGCTTTCACAATCCATCACCCATTTACCACGGCCATGTACCGGATCAGGGCGCTGCGGTGACGTTTCGCGTAAACCCGCAGAACTGGTTGGTGGTGCTTTTTCCTCAGTCCCAATCCCAATTCCCTACCTTGTCGCTGACCTTTTTATCTATCTTGTTTCTGATGCTTTTGGCTGGTTTTGAATGGAACCGGCGCCAGGCTCAGAGAGCGAGCAGGGACGCAGTCCGAGAATTTGAAGAAAAGCAGAACCTGTTGGACACCATGCGGGTTCCGCTCATGGTCGTGGATCCCAACACCGAAGAAATCGTCTACGGCAACCGCGCCAGCCAAGCGTTGGGCATTGAACCTGGCAAAAGCTTCAAATCTCTGTTGGAGCGAGACCCGGAGGCGAAAGCCCACTATGAACGCATGCAGGTAGCGGGAGGAGAAGCTCGACGGGCATACGGTTTGCCAGTCCAGGTAGCCGGAAAATCAGAATACGCCATCATTCGCTCCGTCGCGGTTCGCGCACCGATCGGCATGATCCGGGCGAATGAGCGCCATCGCCTGGGCATCTTGTTTCTGATCGACCCCGAGGCCGATTTGGCGCTATTCACCCAAAAACTCACCGATCGAACCCGGAGCGAAGAGCGAAGCAAACTGGCGAGCTTGTTGGACCACGGCATCGATACGCTTGCCAGGGTTCATGTCTACAGCCAAAAAAAGGGCGAGAATCCGGAATTCTTGATTTGGTTGAGCGACTATATCCATCGCCGGATCCGACTGACTTCGTGGGTTTTGCACCATTGGAACGATGAGCCGCCACTCCCGCCGGATTGCCTGATTTCTGCCCGGCACGGTCGCGGGACGATTGCCCGTTGGAATCTCATCTTCGCCATTGTCGCGAGCGATGCCGACTTAAGACTTCAACTCCACTGGCACAACGGCGTCCTTGCCGACATGCTCGATCTCGATTCACAAGAGAATGCTGAGCCGAATGCTGCCAAGATCCTCGAAACCCGAATCCAGTGGCCCGAGAACGTCTGCTTTACGTGTCCCGTCGCTGGCGGATTCGGCTTCTTCCTAGCCGAGATTCTCATCAATGCCATTCGCCACGGCGATCCGGGCCAAAGACCCTGCCTTCGCATCAAATACAACCACGGACGCAGAGAACTCATGTTTCGAGTGAGCAATAGAACCCAGCACAACACCTCGGATCACCAAAAAGCCTATGGTGGATTAGCCATTCTGAAGCGCCTTGCTGATCTCTTTGGTTGGCGCTCCCTGCAATTGCAACATGACTGCGACGAGTTCAGTGTTTCATGGCGTGTTCCCGCCAGCGAAAACGACCCCGCGTTGGAAATCGACTGAAGACGTTTTCCCATGGGTCTCGTTTGGGAAAAAGATGGTAAGCGTCCCTCCTACCAAGTGAAAGGTTGTCAGGGCGCCTACCAAAAATCCCGTTCAAGGAACATTTCAACCGTAAGATAGCCTTTCAGGCTGTCAGCCCCAGATATCGAGAACCTGGTGGAAAACACAACACGCCGTTCTAATCGGTGCCCGAACAACCTTCCCGGGATTCAATATCGGTGAGTCCCCACAGAAAATCGGTCCGAAAAACGACTGGTGCACTGGTTGCTGGCGGCACGCTGTTGGAATAAAACCATGCAGGATCAGGCGCACCAATATGGCCACCAAGCGGTGTGATACTGGAAATGATGCCCAACCCGGAAGAAAGACCGGTGGTGTTGTTACTGGTAGAGGCACGAGTGTGGCACGTCATACAGGAAGACTGGGCCTCGAAATTGGGTTCTAAAACCGAACTTCCCAAAAGGCTGGGGCGACCCGCCTCATCCGTAAAGGTCACCATGGTGCCCTTGAGCCGATACTTTTTCCAAATATCAGCCAAATTAGATTTAGCAAACATCTCCAACAGTTCATCCGTTAGTTTTCCAGGAGGATAGGGACGATCGCCTTCCACGTGGGAGGGGATAATCGCAGGTTCACTGCCAAAAGTATCTCGACATCCAATAGCATCACAGCGGCCTAAATTATCCACATGCTCAAAAGTGGACCAAAACCAATGAGGTAAGGCCTTACTTACGAGATGAAAACCATCGAGCCCCATCAACATGAGTTCGCCATCCTCACCTTGCTTCATCATTTGCCAGTGGTACTGAGATTTTTGATGTTCCTCGATAGGCCGCCAGCTCGATTTCAGAATGAGCGATTCTGTTGGGAAATCGATGGTTTTTCTTTGCGCCTTGCGAAGAACGCCTTCGCGATACCAAAGCTTGGCATCGACCACGTAGTCAAAAGCGTGGCGGTTATAAAAAGTTTGCGCTGAGTTATCGGAGGTAAAAGGCGATTGTGCGCCAATGATGTGGTTCAGCGCGGTTAGAAGGCGGGAAGTTTGCCCTAATTCATTTTGCGGCTGAGTTGGCCAAGTCGGTGCTTCACAAGGGTTTAAGTAGATAAATGCCGTATTAGCCCAGGTTTGCCACAGCACCATATTGGGCTTTTCAGCAGGGCGATTGACATGAACAAATAACTCCCAAGCAAATTTATCAGGGTCATTCATGGCCAGGTTTAGGTCATCTCCGTTTTCTTTGGTTTGTGCACAAAGAGGCAGGACTATCAGAGGGATAAAAAAGGACAGTGTATGGAACTTTCTCACGTGTTTCTCCTAAGAAAAGGCTTCTCTATATCGAGACAGAAAAAGACCTACACGCGGAATGCCCTATCAAAAGGACTCGCGTCTAACCCCATTCAATCTCTGGGAAGTGTGTTTTTCAGGCCCGAGAAAGCGGGTTGCTCAAGTGTCTTTCTCAGGCTTATGGTTTAGGTATTATTTGAAGATGATCTGAGGTGTTATTAAGAAGGATTTCCCGATTCCTCAGCACCCCAAACCCCAGCATCATTAGGATCCGTGTCCACTGTGAGGCAAAAAATGCTGCGCCAAGGTTCGCCTTTCCATTCTTGTCGGTAATAAGCAATCATGACCCTGAACAATGAGCTGGTTTCAGGATTGGGCCAACTCGTATGGAGCATCCCATCAAAAAACGATGTCGCCAATCTCTGACCTAAATATTCAACCCAGATTTCTTCGTTTTCAGAATAAATAAGGATCTGTTCGCCCTTTTCTACCTTACCCGCATCGTTAACGGTGATATTCCAGGTGCCAATAAAATCTTCTGCACGAATTGCCATGGTTTTAACTCCTGTTTGTTCTCCATTAAAAAATAAAATGGAATGACATCCCTATTGAAAAAGTGGGTTTTTTTTGAACTTCATGAATTAAGGTGACACGGCATTCAAAATAGTGTCATTTTTTTTATGTTTTTATTTTCTCGTTCCAAAAACTTATGAATTGTCTCAACGAATCCTATTCTCCCAAACCGAACAGAATCCAGCCTCCCCAATAGAAAGGGTGCCTGTATCGCCCGTTCTCCTGAAGGGACATCTGTGCTTGCCTCAATGCAACTGCAGGGTGGACCTTATCTTTCATCAACGCCTCGTAAAAGCGAGCCATGAATGCTGCCGTGGCCTGGTCAGGCACCGGCCATAAACTTGCCACCACATTCTTGGATCCAGCCTGCATAAACCCTCGGGCAAGGCCTGGCAGGCCCTCTCCGCGGATAATTTTGCCCATGGCCGTTTCACACCCACTCAAAACCACAAGCTCGGCATTCAAGGAAAGATGTTTCAATTGGTGGAGATAGAGATGCCCAGGCCTATCCGCATGTTTTTCATTGAACAGAGATAGAACCATGGCAGAAAGTTCAGGGTAGGTGAAATCGAGTTGCGTGTGGGTCGCAAAATGAAGGTATGAATAATTTTTCAAATCTGCTGTAAATACCTGTTCCAAATTGGCATCAAGCCCGAGAAGGGTCTTTATCTCCAAGGTGTTCTTCGCCAATTGGGCAATGATTTCAGCTTCTTGCTGAGTTGCCGAAATTCTGCTGAACGCTGGCATCTGATGCGTCATTAGTTTTGAGGATTGGCCTAAGGGTATTGGCGGTAAACGCTTATCACCTAGTTGGAACACAGGATCGGCCATGATGAGCATTTTCTTAACGGGATTCTTTGTTTCAGACCTTCTTTTCTGCTGGGGAAAGGTAGTGACCGAAGGTAGGCGCGTGATTTCAAATTCGTGAAGCACCCCTTTCCCGGAGGGGTCACGCGGCAACAGCCCGAAAGGAGCCAAATGAAGCGAACCATCTGGGATGATGATCAATTTCCCAATCTGTTTCAGGTTGGCAAGGGGCTTATAAAGTAAGTTGCCCAAGGATTCCAGATTTTTTGATCGCAGTTTCGTTGTCCTCAAACGAGATGTTTCGCGATAGACTTTGGTCACCAATTTTTCGATATCTTCCCTGCCAGGTAACTCAAAAGCTTTGATACCCGAAGGAGATACGTGCCAACCATAGCTTTGCTTTTCGTCAAGGTGATACACGAGCATATGGGTTTTTTCACCCAACTGCTTTTGAATGGTTGCAAGCTTTGAGAGGGATTCGGTTTTAGATGGCACCCATGTCGGGGAAGTACCATAGGCCAGCTCATGACGATCTAACTGATGTAATGCCTCTTCTAAGCGAAGGCTTGCCTTATCCAAAACTTCCGGCGAATTTTGAGCAAGTCTTAACTTTTCCAGAAACCGTACTTTGGCATGGACCTCCATCCGCAAATCCGTTGCGGACATGCTCGCCGGCCTCAAACTTGGTTCTCCAAAAGAGTTTAGGGCATGGTGCTGCAACTGGTGATATTCCCGTGCTTTACCACGTTCACTCCAAATCAACGCATCCCATAAAAGTTTTTCATCCGTGCCAGCAAGGGCCATCTTCAAACTGACCATCAGCGTATAGACTTGATGATGCCGGGCAAAAAACGAGCGTCGCAGCGATTCTAAATGGATATGGTTTCGTACCTTTTCGATCTGATCTACCGCTAACTGAGCGGCTTTTATGGCAGCATTCGACTTGCCAAAGGTTTGATTCACACGCGCCATCAAATAATTTGTATGAATGAGACCATCTAGGGATTCTTGTTGGTGAAAAAGCGTTTTCGCTAAGGAACATTCCTCAAGAGCTTGCTCAAATGCCTTAGTTGCTTGGAGGATTTTCCCTTTAATTAAATGGGCTTGCGCCAAATCAACAGGAAATTTGGCAAACCCCACCTCTTGCAATGCCAGTTCAATATGACTGAGCGCTGCGGCAAAGCGCCCTAGTTTTTCTAAAACTCTTGCCGCTCCAAGATTGGCTCGCCCACGATCGCGATGATGGTTGGCCGCTTCTGCAACGGTGATTGCTTGTTCGAAATAATCTAAACCTCGGGGGAAATCACCTTTCGCTTCATAAGCGAGACCCAAATTGATCAGGGTTGTCAATTCCCCACGTTGATTGCCGTGAGATCGGCGCAACGGCAAAGCAAGATTCAGAAACGGCAGCGCCCGATCCGGCAGATCCAACTGCAGGTAAGCATTCCCCAAATTGTTAAGTACCCTGGCTTCCCAGCTTTTCTCACCAAGCTTTCGGAACAGGGTAAGTGCTTCGAAATAATGCTGCAAACCCTCTTGGAAATTGCTTAAACGAACATGGAAAGCGCCCATGTTGTTATGTAGTCGTGCCCTGCCCCAACCGGGAGAAGCAGGTTGAAGTTTGAGAGCTGCTTCGTAATGTTTGCGAGCCTTTGAGGGTATTGCTTGACGGTCAAATAAAAGTCCTAGATTGGTATGAACAGATAATTGAGTTGAGATTCTTCGACCATTCTCACTAAGCCGAAGCGCTTCTTGGAGACAAGGTACTGCCTGATCAAACTGCCCTTCATTCAGAAGGGTTAAACATACATTATTTTGAGATGCGCCTTGTAAACCCGGCTGTTCAAGCTGCCTGCGAATCTCTACAGCATCTTCAAACCAGCGCCTGGCGCTCGCATAATCTCCGGATCTTAGAGCCAACAGTCCCAATTCATTTGCAGTAAAGCCCATGCCCATCTCCATGCCGAGCTGGCGTTGGAGGTGGAGGGTACGATCTGCAAAAGCTTGAGCCTCTTCCCTATTTTCAAGAAGCCGATAAAGAACGGCTGTGCAATAGAGTGCGCGCGCCTCCCATTTGTCCTGATTTTGTTTGGCTCGCAACTCGGCCTCTTTTTGGTAGGCATCCAACGCCTTTTGCCAGACTTTCGGACTATTTTCAAAGTAGGCCATACCCGCTTGGGTCGTCACCTGTTCTGCAGGAAGCAATGGGCTTTTGCTTGATTGAAGTGAACCTAAAAAATGTCCTTGGAGCTGGTAGCGACCGTCCGATCCCCTTGTCTCTCTTGTTCTTAGGATGACTCGAATAACCTGAGGTTTCTCCACCAAAAGGAGAAGACGTTCGGAGCCCCATTCGTCTTGAGGACTATCAACGGAAATCGTTTGCGAAGGGTCCCCATAAATCGCCGTAAGTGTTAAGTCGATGCCACGTTGGTCGAGATCTAAAACCCAATGGCCGGCTTGAGGAAGATCCAGTTCTAGATGGACTGTTTCTGAGGGTGCCATCCGGCCATGAGTAGAAACCTGAGAGAACCCTTCCCAACTGAGAGATCCAAAGCACAGGCCCAGCAATAAAACCCAGCACTTTTTTATCCAAGGCAGGCCGAAATGAATAGAGAACAAGAACTTAGGCATGGTCTAAATCTCCCACGTTTGTTCAAGGCTCAAAAAATGACTTATGAGTATTTGGCCCATTGCGAAGATTTTCTAAGGCAACCCACGCCATTGAGTTTCTGAAGGCTATGTGAAAATAATAGCATTTCTAACCCACAACCATTGAATCATGGCACTTTTTAGATAGGCAGGACACATTTGCAAGGACCGGGGGGAAATAGTGAAACGGAGCTTCTGGAAAAGCTCGTCAAACGTATTCAGTCCGGCGTTCCCAATGCAGATAAAGAACTCGTCGACCGTTACCAGCCGGGGATTAGATATCACCTATTGAGGATAAGTCGCGATCCTGATTTATCTGAAGATCTTCTTCAGGAAACCCTCCGATTGGTTTTGCTAAAAATCAAAAACCACGAAATTCAGCAACCACGGGCATTGAATCAATTTATCCACAACATTGCCAAAAATCTATTCATCGCCCATATTCGAAAGCAAACACGGCGGGGCGACGTCCCTTTAGATCTCGTAAAACAAGACCGAATCGATCCCAAGGCAAACCCTCATGAGGCCATGGAAAAAGCTGAAGAAGTTAACCTCGTTCGGCAAGTTGTAGGCACGCTTAAATCAAAAAGGGACCGCCTCATCCTTTTGCGTTTTTACCTTGAACAAAAGGCCAAACATGCTGTCTGTGAAGAGCTTGGGATTGATGCAAAAATTTTCAACTCCGTATTGAGCCGTGCCAGAGTAAGGTTCAAAAGTCTTTGGGAGAGATCTCAACGGCGG
>WURV02145903.1:0-18434 GCA_011762755.2 Epimenia babai
GACTAACTGGTTTATTGATCACAAGCTTTCGCATAAGCACTATGCTTCATCAGGTGATCATAGTGCTTATGTGAAAGCTTGTGATCAATAAACCAGTTAGTCTATATAAAAGGTATTGCCCTTTATCTATATAGTTTCAGTTGAAATTTATTATGGCATTTACCATCGGTACATTTTACACATGGTATTTTACACATGGTATTTTACACATGGTATTTCATACTTGGTATTTCTCACTGGGAACTTCTTACTCAAGACCTTACACTTGGGACCATACACTTGGTATTTTAAACCTGGGACTTTAGACTTGCTACCTGTCACTTCACGCTTGGGACTTTACACTCGATATTTTACACTTGGGACTACACCTGGTACAGATTAATCAGTACCTACGTTTTTCTTTTCCAATATGTCTGCCAAATATTACACGACACTACTCTATTAGAGATTGTTCTTTGAATTCCATCCAATCAATTCGATATATCCATCACCGTATTTAACTATGTACAAATAATTTGTAAAAAAGCTTGAATTTTAACACTGGCACTCTGTATCTGGTCCTTCACACATCATTCTTTATACTTGCTACTTGACATTTCGATTGACTTTTCACAAGTTACACCAAGTGCATGAATCCAAGGGTAGCAACTGTACATTGAAGAGGGATACAGGGGACAGAATAAATATAATTTATATTCAATGTAACAATTATCTCCCCTGAAGACTTAAAAGCAATAAAACAAAATGACAATTTTATTTTCATGTGATATTTTTAGTACTATAATGCTATACACTAAGGGAAATAATTTCTCTTACAATCATTGATACGGAATTATAGACCACTTAGTAAAAAAGACATTATGCTGTTATTATTGTAAATAAGTATAAAAGTATGCTGTGTGATTGCAGTGTTGATGTTGGCTATATGTTGGTGGTAGCAGTATGTTGGTGATGGCAGTATGTTGGTGATGGCAGTGTGTTGGTGATGTCAGTATGAAATGAATGGAATGCAATTTATTCGATTACAGTGAGGTGTACTTATTAGCTGAGCTGTCAACACACTTTACATGAAACAATAGACTATAGGTATGTTGATTTGCCGGATGTTCGTGATGGAAGTATGTTGGTAATGGCAGTATGCTGGTGATAGAAATATGTTGGTGATGGCAGTATGTTGGTGATGGAAGCATGTTGGTAATGGTGTGGCAGTATGCTGGTGATAGAAATATGTTGGTGATGGCAGTATGTTGGTGATAGAAATATGTTGGTGATGGCAGTATGTTGGTGATGGCAGTATGTTGGTGATGGAAGCATGTTGATTGCAGTAAGTTGGTAATGGCAGTATGTTGGGGATGGCAGTATGTTGGTGATGGAAGAACGTTGATAATGGCAGTAAGTGGGTAATGGCAGTATGTTGGTAATTGCAATATGATGGTGATAACAGACATATACTCTGCCATATGCACTATGCGATACCCACCCCTCAAAGTCGATATAGTGGCAGCGATTCGGCGCGAACTCCCCGCAGTGCCTTCTCCACCGCGAGACGGTCATTGTGCGTCTGAGTTTATCCATCTGTCCGATTATACGATCATAAGACCACTCGCGATCACTCGCGCTCATTCGATCGCGATCACGGCTGTTTAACTCGATGATCCTTCCTCGATACTCGATACAACTACTACGACTACTCTGATGTTATCCTTACTCTCAATGTGTGTCCAATGTCCGATTAATCAGCGAATGTCACACTAACAGCATTATCAATGAGTGTCACATTAACGGAATTATCAGCGAATGTCATACTAACAGCATTATCAATGAGTGTCACATTAACGGAATTATCAGCGAATGTCATACTAACAGCATTATCTGTAAGTGTCATACTAAGAGCACTATCAGCAAGTGTCATACTTCATTTATGCAAGACACAGATTTGAATAAAAATAACAGGCCGAATATCACACTTACACCTGTTTTCAGCTTGTCCTAGTAAACATTGGAATATCGCTACTAAATACACGTACAATAAAACAATCAAGATGGACACATTAATCTGCGAACATGCGAACATGTAACCATTACAGCAATATATCATTTCATTGTTACAGTTACTATTCACCATTTTTACAGAGTGAGGTCGGTCTACAGTACTACCCTCCTCCATTCTAAAACTACCCAGATGATTGATACAGTCACTCCGACTACGGTTTGTTTGATTTCAGCTCACATAAATTTCAGCTCAGCAGACAAATGGCTATGATTAAATCAAGGAAAGCAGCTCAATGTCTGAGGGGTTTGTTATTTGAGGCCTATTTGTGCTACTTGTTACAAGCATATATGGGCTATAGCTAACTCGTTGAACATCCGTCCGTACTTGGCCCGTAAGTGGTTTATAAGTGGTTCATAAGTGGTTTATAAGTGGCCCGAAAATTGCCTTCACCGGAAGCAAGGGTATGCAATGAAATGATCTAATACTGTGGTTTTTCGATACTTTATAGTATGAGGGTGTTATGGGTATATAAAAATAATATTACCGGGAGAAACTGCAACGCAAGCAAAAACTACAATGGAACATCGAAAAAGTGACTTCTGGTAAGAAAGCTAGCGGACAACGATGTAAAATAGAGACCCCAATTGAATTGAGGAGGAATTCTTCTTGAAACCACTCTACGGCTCAGTAAGCACTAGATCACTAGCGTAACTTTAACAAGGGCAAGGCTATACTACCGGCAAACGGGATAGCCACTAAACCATGTCACTAATTGATAGCCACTAAACCATGTCTGTAAATAGGTCAGATGGCCACTAAATCATGCCACTAATAGTGTAAATAGGTCAGATAGCCACTAAATCATACCATTAACACTGTAAATAGTTCAATTAGCAGTCTTAAAAGGGTATTAAGTCGCGTTGTGACATATATTCTTTATTATCATGCTAATGCAAGTCTACAGTGAACTAACTATCCTACACAAGCCAGTTCTAACTCTGTATGACATAGGAAGAATCCCACTCATTCTGTAGTCCCAACAAAATACTTAACAAAAAACAAGCTTCGTTCCATAAGCCTGACTAAGCATAATACTAATATTACTAAGCATATACCATATATATGCGAAAGCTCGTTTATGAATAAAATTCATTAGTCTCAAAAGGTGTTACCCTTATTTTTTCGTACTAAAATTCAGACTAATACCACTTATACATTAACAAAGCGTGTCTCTCTTAGATAAATCCAATACACAATAACACATATACTACACTTTTTTATAGTCGATGTACGTTTGTACCAATAACATGAAGAATAAAGCACGATGATTGACACATTGCACGTTAATGAAGCATTAGCAATTAACATTTTAGCTGGTTAGTTCAAAGAGCATATACTATACAGCCTACACAATAATGATCCTGATGGCCAGTCTATTTATACGTACACCCACATCCCATGCGGTGCTGTTCTGTAAGTATGATACCATACTACTACATACTTTACATTATCGAAGAATCGCAAGGGGAAGCAACAAACTACGCTGATGATTTACGTTGTCAAAGAGTATCACAAAGGGAAGCAACTCCCTGTTTGCTATAGCGTGTAATAACTGTTGGAGGGTATTTCACTCGCTGTTATTATCGCCCGTTAACAAGTTTCTACAGTTCTCATCGAATGTTATTTTTGCCGATGACAGTCTCAGAAGGTAAGGAACATACAATTTAATGACAGGGAAAAATTACTTTTGTGATAAAATATAGTGGATATCAAACAATTAGGTTGATTGAATTCGGATTATTGAGGTATTTACATATATTATTATACCTACTTTGGTATAACTGATAAAGTATACCTTATTGAGAATACCTGATAAATTATACTGAATGAAGCGTAGGTAATGATAAAGTAGGCTTGAAGAAGTATACCCGATGAAGTATGCCTGATGAAGTATATCTATTGAAGTATACCTGATATAGTGAGCCTGGTGAAGTATATATGATAAAGTATACCTCTTGATAAAGTATACCTGATGGAGCATGCCAAATGAAGCATGCATAATGAAGTATTCTCGATAAAGTGGGTTAGATGAAGTAGGCTCGATAGAATATTCTCGATCGAGTATACCTGATGAAGTATATCGTATGAAGCATACCTGATGAAGTATACCGTATGAAGTATACCAGATAGACTATAAGTATAATTGATGAAGTATATCTATGGATCTATGTAAGAATAACTTATGAAGTATGTCTGATGAAGTATACCTAATGTTGAAGTATACCTGATCGAGTATAGCATAGAACATTGTTTTAATGTTAACCTAGTTAGTCAATAGAGTGTCGCCTGTCTATCAGTATTTTACGATACGACTAACATGGTTGTCGACATCTCTCAATAGCAGATAACACAGACACAAAATCGATCGGGATATGAAATAAACAGCTGTCAATTATATCAGCCACTCAATTTTTTCTGCAGTAATTTAGACTCATGGAGGGTATAGAATGAAAGCATTAACCCGCGTCCTGCTACTACGTTTTCTATGACAGTATACAGTAAAGACATATCACAGTTCAGCATGACGCGGGTTAATATATATCCGTATACATACATAATTAAGACGCAAAGCGCGAAAAAACTAATCGATATTTGCGACACACGGCGCTGTAAATTTTAAAAATCGACGGCCGCGAACGAAGGCAAGGTCGAAGAATGCGAGTCAAACGTAAAAACGCTGCTGTGAACACGTCGGGTATTGTCACGTTGGTTACACAAAAATACGTCGTATAAAGTAACTAGGACGTGTCAGTGTCAGGATCTCATATAGAGGAATAATCGAAACATTCACTGACGATCGGATTACGACGAATGTCAATAAATTCCTCTTGTATCAGGCTGTATCGGGCTGTATCAGGCTGTATCGGGCTGTATCAGGCTGTATCGAGTTAGCTGTGTACGGTCAACCGCGTGAACTATTACTAGCATGTTTGCTTATACTCGGTGTAGACTGTGGGTGATGTAGGCAGTCGAGACCCCGAAACAGGATGATAAACTCTGCACGGGTCATGCAGGATGCGGCATTCACCGCGCGACACGAATCATGTCCGTCCTTCCCGCTGCGTAGTTAGCGATCAAACCTAACGCACGTCCTACGTCGCAGTCTATACAATACACACGCATCGTCTTTATTATTATTATTGCATTAGGCATGCTTAGGTAGATACCGGGAGTCACGCGTGAATGAGAGAGAAGAAGCATTTATAACCATTCTGCAACAGCTACCCAGACGTCTCTCAACAGATGCCGAGAACAATGTCACAGATTATACCTACCATTGTATCCACAGGTTCTACAGGTACAGGGGGGTGGGGGACATGTGGACCCGTGGCTTTGTGGAATTCAAGGGTAATGATCTAGTCATTAGACAAACAGGCATCTTTGTTTAAGACTAGCCCAATCATGCGGGATATGTAGCGAATTTTTTCCTGCGAGGCAATGGTCAAAATAGTAAGTGGAAGGTTAATTATTTCTTCTTTAGAAAGTTTAATTATTCCTTCTTTAGAAAGGTTAAATACTCCTTCTTTAGAAAGGTTAAATACTCCTTCTTTAGAAAGGTTGAATACTCCTTCTTTAGAAAGGTTAAATACTCCTTTTTTAGAAAGGTTAAATATTTCTTTCGTTAGAAAGGTTAAATATTTCTTTTTTAGAAAGGTTAAATATTTCTTTTTTAGAAAGGTTAAATATTCCTTTCGTTAGAAAGGTTAAATATTTCTTTTAATAGAAAGGTTAAATATTCCTTTTATTCGAAAAGTTAAATATTCCTTTTATTAGAAAGGTAAATATTCTTTTTTTAGAAAGGTTAAATATTTCTCTTAATAGAAAGTTTAAATATTCCTTTTATTCGAAAGGTTAAATATTACTTTTTTAATAAAATGTATGGATTTACAATTATCATACTTTGTCCTAATGAGGAACTTGAGCATAAAAAAAATTTTTGTCTTTCTTTAACTGACTAAAATGTTGGAACAACCACATTAATCATTCCATGACTGAAACACGGATATATCAGATCCCTAACTTCGTGTAGTTTCAGAATGTACCGGTCATCAGGGAGGGGTCTATCTCCACAATGCCAAGATGAGTTTGATAAGAAACAAAACAAAGACAATCACACTTCATTATTGAAAATTAATCGTGCATTAATTTACTATTTACTACAGAAGCGTGTGAACAGCTAGCGTCATCATACGAGTATTGCCTCATCGTACGAGGACTCATATTGCCTCATCGTGTGAGTATTGCCTCATTATACCAATATTGCCTCATCATACGAGTATTGCCCCATCATACCAATATTGCCTCATCATACGAGTATTGCCCCATCATCCGAGTATTGCCGCATCGCGCAAACATTGCCTAATCATATGAATATTGCTTCATCGCGCGAGTATTGCCTTATCGCAGTAGCATTGCCTCATTACGCTAGTATTGCCTATACAACCTACTCAGCCTGGAAACGCCATAAGAGAATAATAACCTGAATTTGTTACGACTTCGCTAAAACTACATATACTCTCTTGGATTGATTGTAGTCGACACACTAAATGTCAACACACCACTGCCGTTCTAATTAAGTTAGTTCACTTGGTCATGTATGATTATGAAGAACCAAAACATCCACTCTTTACCTAATTTGGCTCTAGCAAACTCAACCGACAATTGGTTATAAATGGAAACGAAATGAAATCAAATATATTTCATTTAAAGAGCACAAATACCATTGCTATCTAACACACTTGACATCAATAAAAATACACTAATTGAAAACAGTGATATGACCTGAGCAACGACGTCAGAAAATAATACATATAAATTAACACAGTGATGAGCAGTAGGCATACAGTACAATACAAATGAATTTGGGTACAATACAGACAGGAAAAATACCTTAAGCAATTTTTATGTAATACAGTAATAAAGATTGCCTACTGAAATACTAGTTTGACATCAGGACGCAGCGACTATACACTGCTCAACACATAGTACTGACGCACGTTATGTATGTATAGAGTAATAGGATGGAGTTAAACCGTTGTGTAGGCCATCTAACCACACTGCCAGGGGCAGCCAAAATCTCGTGGGTATGTATGTATGTATTAATAGGCTGATTATCGACGTAATCATTGTGATAGGCTATCCTGGGCCCTTATATAAAGCTAGCATATTAATGTGGTTAACACGACAATCCGATTAGCCTCCCTTATAGGGGTGGGGGAGGGAAACCAACCGAGTCTGGGCAGACAATTGACCTTTTTCCATTCACGCCACTGGTTCCAAATGTCTACATATAAACTACATATGTCGCACACTCCGCTAAGTCTACGACAGGTCAATGTTTATTTACAATGACATGACGATATAGCGGGAGGTAAGAGACATAGAGAACACATATAGAGCATCTTAAGCACAGTAAACGTCAGAGGAAAAAAGCCCCGACAGAACCACACTGCAAGGGCGACCTAGACCCCCATGGGCAATGGGGTTTAAGGCGCTTTCAGCCCGAAAAACGCCACATTTAGTATACTGGTCAGAGCGGGATTTGAACCAGGGACCCCTGGATTCAAAGTCAAAAGCTTTAACCACTACGCCAGCTGCCCCCTAAACAATGCATGTAAGTTGTTTATCATGTAGTGAATTCTGGAATCCATTAGACGGCATAGGAACGTGGGAATCAACCAAGGTCGCATATCGAGAGAGGTCACGTCACAGCTGAAGTGATTGTACAAGGACACACATACAATTGGGATGATGGATGGAACACTAGTACGTCGATCAGATTCCTTCCAATTCGTCTTCTTGCAATTGACTAATTTCTCTGACTGATTCACTCACGATTGTCGCGTGCGTTTGGCCTCGTTCTCCAACACTTCGCGTAGACGTTGTCTTCTCATCAAACGTTAATTGTAGCCGACGTCCGTTACCCGCGACTGACAGTCTAAGGCAGATAAATTAATCGATGAATTAATCTTGAGATGTCCAAAAAAACCGACTACTGAATGTTTGCAGATAAACCGTACATCGCTGTAGACGCGATTGTAGTGACAAGGTTAGCCCTCGTTGTGTGACACGAGGTTACAGAAAAGTTCACGCGCTTATCACTCGTACTTTCATTTTCCCTATGGCGTTTTGTAGTTGAACTTTTCAAGGATATTCATTTTTGTAAATGTCTTTTATTTTTATTACATTTTTCGTAAAGGGAGGTAAATGTGCCTAAAAATCTTGCCTTCATTGGGGTCCGAACCCACGATTTACAGATTACAGGTCTGTGGCTCTGGAGATGTGCGTTTTTCCGGTGGTCTCCGGTTCGGGGCCCGGCAGTGCTGGGGTTTCCAGTGCGGTCCTCTCGGCTTAATTTAGGAACCACACTGCTCTCCCCCCATTTACGTTATTTATGTTTATTTTGATACATTGGGAAATGAGATAAAACTATTGATAGAGCGCTGGTTGCCGAATATAATGTTTCTCTAATGACAATTACCCATACTATTGCAATGGCATAAACTTGTCCACGTGAAGCCGAAAATAACTGCGCTTAGTTATCAAGAAATCTAATTTTAACAAGGTCGCCTCACGTTCATTCAATTCCTTACAAATGATACTTCCGGACGATAATCGAGCTGAGCTATGATTGGTTCAAACTGTAAAGTAATCCTGGGAAATATTTGAGTAATGAACGGATTAGGTTATCATAGTCCGTCCAGTGTTGAAAGAATATTAGGTGAATCAGTATGATTAGTGTGTTTCCTGCCTCTTCAATAGACTTGCACCACATCTCTGGTTATTGATATCCTTGGTTATCCCGAGGTTAGTTTGGTAAAACCATGTCATAAATGTTCAGTTGTATGATATGCGACTCGCGTGGCAGCAACTGTCTTCTAATTGCTGCTATCACTAAAGAAAACATTTACTACAATGAAGTAGCATTAAAATAACATTTCGCCTGGTCCATTGTTGCTTGATTATCTCGAGGTTAGTTTGGTAAAACCATGTCACAAATGATCAGTTGTATGATATGCGACTCGCGTGACAGCAACTGTCTTCTAATTTCTGGTATCACGAAAGAAAACATTTACTACCATAAAGTGACATTAAAATAACATCTCGTCTGGTCCATTGTTGTCAGCCGGCTTTCTAGAAATTCTGCTGTTTGAGAGATGATCGATTCGATCTCTTTCGGCGCTACGAGCTCGCTCTGTTCGCTGTGCTTTGTAAAACACTTATGTTGACGTCTTAACGCGCCTCGTCTCGCGGCGTGGTGTCTCGACCAAATTATATAGACAAACTGATTGTAGAAAGTATACAATACGAGATTTCATATCACCAGGATAATGTAAACAGCATCTCATCCGGATGGTATGAACAGCATCTCTTGCGGATGGTATAAACAGCATCTCATCAGGATAGTATAAACTTCATCTCATCCGGATGGTATAAACAGCATCACTTCCGGATGGTATAAACAGCATCTCATCCGGATGGTATAAACAGCATTTCATCCGGATGGTATAAACTTCATCTCATCCGGATGGTATAAACAGCATCTCATCCGGATGGTATAAACAGCATCTCATCCGGATGGTATAAACAGCATCTCATCCGGATAGTATAAACAGCATCTCATCCGGATGGTATAAGCAGCAACTCATTCGGATGGATAAAGAAGCACCGAACCATATATCGCATCTTGTCCGGATAATATAACATTTCATCAAAATAGTATATATGGCATCTTATCCGGATGACAAAAACATTACATAGAAATGGTATCTATGGCATCTTATCCAGATTATATAACATTTCAACCTAATGTATATATGGCATCTTAACATAATGATATGAATGTCATCTAATTATTTCTCACGTAGGTCAATTAGTAGCAAGCATACATTTAAAAATATGAAGTTTTAGTGGGGCTCGTTCAGAGATGAATTAGCACCTAGCCAGGTACCTGGGGGTCGTGCGCTCGGAACTCTCTTTAGACCATGTTTTTTCTAGCTATTTAAGCGTAGTAAACGCCAGTCGCACTGACAATAATTGCTCAAGAAATTTTACATTAACCGACTTGAATACAATTTTTTTTCTGTGGATTCAAGCATCTTCCCTATTACCTATGGTGGAAGTCGCGGGAAATAATCTTCTGCAACCTCTCGCGTAAAAAGCCACATTTCCCGCAACTGCGTCATTGTCGGCGACAAATCTGCGAACCGGAATGAAATGCATGGCGTTTTCTCGTTTTGACCTTGAGTTACAGAGTATTGCGCGGTGAATAATTAATATCATATCGCTTTATATATAAATATATATGCCACTCGTGGGGACAAGCTGAGGGGGGGGGGGAATCATTCGATATATCGATTAGCGACATCTCGTAAAACAGACAAAGTCTGGTCATTCGGGAGAAAATATATCACGTAGAAAATAAATTACGTCATAATATGGGTGACGTTAATGCGTCTATTACTTGGTTTTGACTGGAGAGATATCCTGGGCGAATAGACGTTCCGACGCTATAACGTCGCCGATGCAGGCTATATACGGTACTTATGTCGGTTAAGTGACAGCCTGTCACGCGCCGGGCAGACGAAACTAGACGATCCAATCCCACCATACGTGCATAATACATAACGCGGTCAGATTAAATAATACATAATGAATGCGTTTAATCACGCTGTATACCGCCGTGAGGGTCGGCGCATGGCCACTGTCTTATTATCTGTGATACGATGTGTCATCCTTAATTTATCGGCCGTAAACGACAGCTCATCTACTATGACACCACTCAATAACGTGTCAAAATTTCCGACTGCGTTAACATAAAAAATATTTATGGCTACCCTGGGGTCATAAATTAACGCTAAAACTTCCAGTGGTTACTGTTCGAGGCCACGAAGCCATTAGAGTACAAATTAATTCGTTAGACTATTTAGTATGGCATCCTCATAGCGGTAATACGTTGGGAGTACGGGTTTTTATTTTGGTGGTTACTGAAAATACTTCGTTGTATGGTGCAGAAAATAAGACACGAACACACGAATACATACAAACGCACACACAGACACCCACACGGATCACACACGCCAACACACGATCACAATCGCGCACATACGGACGCACAAACATACATGACGACACACAGGCGCACAATATACACCAACACAAATACACAAGCGCATGCACGCGAGCGCGCACATGTAAGCACGTGAAAACACGCACATGCACGCCAGCGCACCCACATATACATACATACGCACAATCACACCATAATACTGGCAAAAACTCATAAAACGTCAACGGCATCGCGAGTAATTGTGTGCAAATAACGTCTCTTTTGTCAAGTAAGAGAAATAAAACACGAATACCTTTTTGAACAACGTAGATGAACACGAGCTTCAGAATTTAAAGTATACTCCACCAGGTGTGCTCTTTTGCCTACGGAAATGCAGCGACAAAATTTGACATGTTCATTAGATATATTTCCTCATTTAGCGCAAAGGCTTGAACTTGACCTCTATTGGTCAAATTTCATACAGTATTTGTAGATTACTTTTAAACCTTCTTCACGTACGTTTCTAAAACAATCTGTGGTTACCTTGACACGGTGCGATCAACACACTTTCTTTATTCTCTTAAATTTGAATGACAAACTCCCCTGTGAACACCATCGATTTCGGCAACATATTGTGATCGCAGCTGTACCTACAGTACGCTGGGTGTAATGAATTGTGAAAGTACAGTCGTACTAAACGTTCTCTGTTTATGATTTTTTATTTCGACCACCAAATATATTCGTTTATAAAAATTACTGTATAACATATTGCATCTATTCAGCGTTCATTATTTATATTGTCTGTTAATGACGGACGGTCATTTGGAAAGTTGATAAAGAACCGCTTGTTAAGAAACAATGAATCGAGCCCCACTTTAGCCACAATTTTATTTCTCTATTCCTCGTCTGTTATTGAACCAGTATGCGTGCCTTTTAACTGAGGTTGCGTTAATATACATAGTTCTAACAATATCGTATTGTTAGACTTGGAAATAGGGTTTTCCTACATCGGCCCATAATTATTGGATAATTTACCTCCTAAAAAAAGAAATCCTCAAAATAAGGAGAGCTGCAAATCTTTACTTAAGACTTTTCTTTTTATCAATAAACGTTACTGATACCTCTGCATAGTATCAGTGTATTGTCGCCTGTCAATATGAAACCCGGATTTGATAATTTTTCACTGCGTGTATAATAATTATTCACTGCGTGTATAATAATTATTCACTGTGTGTATACTAATTATTCACTGCGTGTATACTAATTATTCACTGCGTGTATAATAATTATTCACTGCGTGTATACTAATTATTCACTGCGTGTATACTAATTATTCACTGCGTGTATAATAATTATTCACTGCGTGTATAATATTTCACTTATTTTTAGCAATTTTGTTCAAGAGCTGACATTGTCTTGTTTCTACATCTGTATAAAATCATCCAAGATTGTTTAAGCGACGTGACCTTTAGCTTTAAGAGGCACTATGACACAAACTTATTCTTATAACTTATTATCATTATAATGTAAAGATAGACCGATAACAACAGCTTGCAATAATACTGTAATGTTACTTAAGCGTAGTTTCTACTATATCGGTGTGAATCATGCGCGATGGACACCGAGGTGGAAAAGAAACTAATGATCCATTATCGTGAATCAGATAAGGTCACTGGTCATAGTGCAACACCTTGTTCCACAGGGATGCACCCACAGCTCGTGTTCAGTGTGAAATCCGTCACGCAAATTTTCGTTCACCATGTTACTCTACAGACTCTTGTCTTTTCGTGATGGGTGGGTGGGGGTCTGGGGGAGTCAGACATGTATGCTCTTTTGGCTAGGTGAATGTTCTAATATGGTATTATTGTTTATTTGGTAACTGCATAAAGTGTATATACATGTGCGCGCGCATCATAACAGTATTGTTTTTATATTTTGTTTAACAATTCTTTTCTTCCTCGTAGTGAACCAGTCATTCAGATCTTTCTTCTACCTTGAGTTTCTTTAGTCTTTTCTTTAGGCAAAAATCGAAATGATTCATTATGCTGTTTTTCTAATATTTGTGATTTTTTAAATTACAAATAATTTCAGTTAGATATTTATACTATTTCGATTCACTTTGCTCCTTTGTGGACAAATTGTAACGTGCTTTACCATACTGTTTAACCTAAAATTTCTATCTTCTTCCACGTTTGAAAATTTTTGTATTAGGTTAAATAATAAGATTATAGATGATAGTAACTATAGTTACTCATGCTAACTGCAAGTCAGTAATCAGACTTTCTAATTTATTCCTGTTTCGTAAATGACTCCAGAATGTTTGGGGAGCTATAATACTATACAAGGAAGCCGTTTTCAAAGTGACCACCTGCCGAAATGTTGTCAGATCCTGCCAATCAGGTCTCACTCTGCTTCTCCGTTCTGCCTCGGTGTAACTCATATCCATCCAGATATCATTCAACGATATCTGCCTCGTTCGTCCGCGTTATATATATGGTATATACCAATACTCTTCTTTGAGAAGACTGTTCATTAGATTAGAAATCTTGTGATACATTTTCGATTTTCGCGGTGAGCCATGTCGGTGTCACCCCACCTTTGGTGTCTATAATTCTCACATACTTACACAGCTACGATAATAGATAGATATGTCACACTCGCTCTACATCCATTGCCTTATTTTACCCCTATAGCACTAACAATAATTCACTTCGATGCGAATTTATTTCAATATAGCTTGGAAAATCTCTAGTTTGCGTAGATTCGAACTCGCAATTCGAACTCGCAGCCTTTCCCCCGAAGAGACTCGTGTCTAACAACCGGCGCCGACATTATTTGCCATTACCAGTTGCCGAAGCGGAGGAAACGTGCGTATAACAATTGATCTGTCTCACGATCCTCCGATATTCATTACCTCCGCGATTTAAGTGCGCGACTGTGCTCGGGAATATCGAATCGCGTCCCGCCCGCTCCAGGGTCGACGTGCGGGCGTTTGCGGCGTAATTATGGCGGAGAGAGATCCTTGAACTTTCTTATCGAACAAACAATAACCGACCTATCCACAGCATCCTCTGCGCGGGTGGCAGTCTACGATGCGTGTAATATATCGTGGATTCTATTAGACGTATGTGTCATGGTTAATGTATAGGGGTCGGTAGCCGCGTTAGTCTAACTGATAGTAACTATAGATAAAGACCTTTTATATAGACCAACTAGTTTATCGATCACCATTTGCCAAATAAATAGATTTTCAGCGTCATTTTGTGATCAATAAACCAGTTAGTCTATATTTAAGATATTGCTCTTTATCATAGGAGTGTAAATGTCAAAGAGACTAAATTTTACCGTATAATATAAGTAGCCGTATTAGTCTTGTAAAGTAAGAGAAAAAAATAAGGTAACACCTTTTGAGACTAATTGAATTTATTCGTAAACAAGCTTTCGCATATATGTAATATGCTTCTTCAGGCTTATCGAATGAAATTTGGCATTGTTTGGCATTGAATGCTTCAGTGTTGCCATCTTTGGTACATATGTGGCCATCTTTGGTATCTTTGGATGTAATATATTTATCAGACTCTCCACTCCACCCCCTGCAGGGTACATGATCAGACGCTGCCCCATTAGAGGCGCAGAGAGAACTGCCATAATTGAAGAATGAGATCGAATTTACCCTTGAAGGTACAAAAATCGAACGCGTAAAAACTTTTTAACTGATTTATTACAGGACAACAATGGTCTACCCAGTATGACACTAGGTCAAAAAGTACCGCGTCAGCCCATAGTGGGGGAGGGGGATCCAAACTATCTACCCAGACTCAGTGGTTCCCTTCCGGATTATGGTATTTTTTCTATCCTTGTAACTGACGCTAATCCATTTGTCGTGTTAATCACAGGCTATCTTTGTACAGAAGCAATTGACAAAAAATCTAAGTAAAATGTGAGTTATATATACCACACCTGGGCAGCTTGCCAAATGACAGTTTACCACGAGTCATTGGGGAAGGCAGTTCTATAACAGAAATCAGCGAAGTCCTCACAAATTTACTTTACCACTGTATATTGATTCGTATTGCCAAATAAATTCCACTGTTACTTATGGCTAAGTCTACCAGAACTAATGGGATAAAGTACCTTATACGGGATAAAGTGCTATAGGATACAACGGAAAAACATAATAGGCATTATCCGGGATTCGAACCCTCTACCTTTGGTTAATAGGCCGGAAACTGGGCGCTATCCCGTTCTGTCAGACCAGACGATGGGTTTATCTCGTTACATATCGTTAATCGTTACATACATAAAATACAACAAAACGAAACATCACAGTACCACGATTTGATTTGTCTATAAATTGAACGGAATTCAAGCGACTGCATCCCCAAAAATGGTGCAATTTCCAACAACGTGATCCGCAGCGCGTGTGTCATACGTTCTCGCCGCGTGAATATTAATGAAAGGCGGATATTACAGGTCCGACGACCCCGTGAATAATCGTCCTACAACACGAATGAAACCCCACCCGTAAGGCCGTAGGGCCGTACGGCGATTCACAACGAATGTTGGCCGATGATGAGATGATGAATTCCTTTGTTGTGTGGTCTGAGGTATCCGATTTTAATAGTTAATGGAAATTCCATGGGTGAGGCATTTATTTGTAGTACTATAATTAAATATCGGATGACCTTAGTGGTATTTATAAAAGGTCGAGCTGGAGTCTAAGATCTCTCCTAAACGTTTCAAGATAGCTACGAAATAATGAAGTGTAAGCGTTCTTTTGGTACAGTGATACGCACAATTAGCAAAGGATGGCAATAACATCATGAGAAGATGACCCCTTGATAGCCTTTATTATAATAAATGGTAGTGTACAGAATGTCTGATAACATCTGAATATATATTCATGAGAAAATCTCTTGAGAAATAACGGAGTACACAAAAACAGAGAAGATGCAGATGATTGAATAAATTGACGAGATGCACGTCTGAGATAAGAATGATTTTACGGCTGTAAAATATCTCAGAAATTCATGTTGATAGCTTTGAGATATTTAGGAAATGCATGCTGATGGCTTTTAGAGATTTAGAAAATTCATGCTGATGGCTTTTAGAGATTCACAAAATTCATGCTGATGGCTTTTAGAGATTCACAAAATTCATGCTGATGGATTTTAGAGATTCACAAAATTCATGCTGATGGCTTTTAGACATTCACAAAATTCATGCTGATGGCTTTTAGACATTCACAAAATTCATGCTGATGGCTTTTAGAAATTCACAAAATTCATGCTGATGGCTTTTAGAGATTCAGAAAATTCATGCTTTTGGCTTTTAGAGATTCGCAAAATTCATGCTGATGGCTTTTAGATATTTAGAAAATTCATGCTTTTGGCTTTTAGAGATTCGCAAAATTCATGCTGATGGCTTTTAGAGATTTAGAAAATTCATGCTGATGGCTTTTAAAGATTTAGAAAATTCATGCTTTTGGCTTTTAGAGATTCGCAAAATTCATGCTTATGGCTTTTAGAGATTTAGAAAATTCATGGTTTTGGCTTTTGGAGATTCACAAAATTCATGCTGATGGCTTTTAGAGATTTACAAAATTTATGCTGATGGTTTTCACAGATTCATGCTTATAGTTGTTCGATATTTTGAAATTCATGCTAATGGGTTTTAGAAATTTAGAAAATTCTTACAAATAACTTTAAGATTTAACTAATTCATGCCGCTGGCTTGTAAAGATTTAAGAAATTTAATTTTAGATATTGAGTTAGATATTGAATTCATTTTGTGTTTTAGTTAGATATGGTTTTAGTAAAGTGTCTTTGATAGCTATGTGGGCACTATAAATCAATAAAATTTCATTTCATTTCATTTCATAGCATGAAAAAGCTTACATGAACATACTTCCAAATTTGGTTGATAGGAAGTATAAAGAGATCTGGAATTTGATATTATAATAATTGTAATATTATAAGGTCTCGTGTTAACAATTAGGAGAATGATGAAATGCTTTTTGCAGGCAATGTCCACTCGCTCATAGCTAATGACTACATAACTATCACAAAACATTTTGTATTAGCTCACAATGTCAGGTGGCGGAGTAAGAGATATTCAAATGATTCAGAGAGGTCAAATTAGAGGTCAAGCCGTTATCTTCATGGTGATTTTGTCATGATTTAATCCCTCTGATCACATATGAATAAATCTTCATTAGTGATATTTAATCTATAGACAAGGATTATCTAGTCAAAAAAGCCCTCAATAAAAACAAATGACAAAATGAGTAGTCGCCAAATATAATCGATGAAAACTAGAACAATATATTATCAGCTTTCACACAGACAGGGAAGAAAAATAAATAAAAAATAATCCCAAATATGTTTCATCGGTGGAAATAATTCTGTAATATATATAATTGTGTTGACTATGAAATGTATTTACATTTTAAGGATGATATATTTGCTTTATTGGTGTGTGATGAACTTGCATCCATCTTTGATAAATAAACATGTCAACAGCAGGCATGTACCTGTGAGATTTATTCTATGATAATAAATCAATCACTACTCTGTACGTCTAAGTCTTGTATACTCACTGTGTGGGTGTTGTACATATTCAACAAAGTCACGATAATGTTAACTCAGCGAAAAGCTTATCTGGATCATGAGAATCAACTGTGGTTTCATCCGATGAAATACGTTTAAAAAGATTATGCGGTTTTCGCGGAATCTCCTCTTTTCTTGGAGATTCGCAAATGGTCGATGTTTTTTTCTGATGGCACTTAATTTTTTAGAATATCACGGTACAGGGGAATGCGACCTTCCAGTAGGGAAATCCCAGAGGAATTCTGTACATTTAGACTGGAACAGGAGGAAGAACGTGGAGCACGTTTTCATCGGCGCGTTTGGTTAATCCAGGCTGTATCAATGATTGATGACCTCAAACTCTAAAAACCAGGAAAGGAACAAGGCTGTTTCAGACTAACTTTGTCTACTCATGTAAAGTGTATTTGAGACCTAAGCTGATAAGTATACGCTAATCAAATATATTTCATTTAATAAGTCATCGAATAAAAATATCTCGTGGTATATATTCGAAAGCTCATGGAAAAGAATTCTAAGTCTAAAACGGTGTTTGTTCTTTACTCGTTGACTGAGGCGGCTATCCTCATCATTAAATTGTGTAGTACCTTCATATTTGAAAAGAGAAAGTCAGTATGACAATGTAAAAGGTAAAGTACAACATTTATATACCGCAAGTATCAGCCAATAAAGGCTGTCAGATGCGGTTTACAATGAAATGGTTTTTGGCAGCTGTTCAGCGCATATA
>WURV02145914.1:0-38603 GCA_011762755.2 Epimenia babai
CGGTATACCGATTCAGTTACGGTATACCGATTCAGTTACGGTATACCGATTCAGTTACGGTATACCGATTCAGTTACGGTATACCGATTCAGTTACAGTATACCGATTCAGTTACGATATACCGATTCAGTTACAATACATCAATGTACATGTGCATGTTATAATATAAAGGTTCGTATGTAAACATTTTTAATGGAAAAACATTTTGAAATTTTGTTTCTGTATAAAATCGACAAATAAAAATACTCGGTACATACAGATGAGAGCTAATATCAAACACAATGAATGCTACCGAGAATAGAAGCCATATTACATGAGCATACTCCAAATAGCAGATGCATGAGTGAGACATATTTAAAATTAATTATAATAAACCGTTGTCACCTTTCAAATGAATCAATTAAACGTGTCCATGTAGCCCTCCAGGCAAACATCTGTCAAACTGACACCCTCTAGCCGTCTGCCTTTTATATCTAAAGTCAAAGGTCACGATTCTCTTAATTATAGGCCTGGCTACCTCCTGCAATAGCAATATTTCATTCCCAGTCATCTAAAAAATGTTTGAGAGTTTTTTTTATCATTCTCTCCCAAAAATACATTGTTGTTTTTATGCAGAGACATATGTCGGAAAAAGCCTTAAATAAGTACTTGATCTTATAGCACAAGTATCTACCAATAAGCTGACATACTGACAACTATAATGAATGTAACTTGTAATAATATATTATAATAGTGGTAGTTATAGAGTGATCATCGGGCATGTATATATTGTTAGGTTGCCTTAATGAAAGTCACTGTAATTGATTATTAATGAAATAAATACAATATTAACATCTGTAAATCAAGGTCAAGTACAGTATTGTATAGATTTATCTACAAACTAAAGTACGAAAGGTAGAGTAATTTCCTGATATAAGCTTTTACCATTTTTATCATCAAACATAAGTTCATAAATACGTACATAACTCAGACAACATTCCCCCAGTACCATTACTGTCATTATTAATAAATCCACTCTTGTATACAAGTACCTGACCTGAATTACCCTCCACAAAAATAGTGGTAGGAATTAATCACAAGAGAATCTAAAATAAATATAGCTATGATTAGTTGGCTACTGTCTCTATTAGAATGTATTTATGGACCACGGTACAGTAAATGGTTCACCTTAGGATGGTTCTACATAAATGCATCTTCAATTATTACAATCAACATATTTAACACTTAACACAGCACCAATTAGTGCATAGTTTCCACAAGAAGGTCAATATTATTCTTCGAATGTTTGGAAAATGTAGAATATAGCAAACTCCTATAGCCACTGATCTTTGACTGTGGGTCGCAGATGACTTCAGGTGGCTATAAGTTAATGAATTATGAGTAAATTCCAAGAGTTTTTATACACTTATGATTTAGTACAGTATATAGTAGAGTGCTATGGAGAAGCCTATCTGAAAATTCATGAAACCAACTTGAAATATTATTACTGTTAACCTACAACAGATCAAAACAAAATAAAACTACGACAGTTTGAATGATAGTTAATTCATCATATACTACTGCCAATGTATCATAAATTCTACTATTACAGACTAAATAATTCAACACAATAACCTGTAATACTGATTTTTGAAAAAAATAAATCGTACGTTATCACCAGAGGTTGTCTGACACTAATACCGTATTAGTGCACTCGTCCTAGTAATGGCAAGATAGCACAATGAACAACAATCTTGGGCAACAAGAGAGGGACTAGTGCGTAGCCTCGGTGCACACCACATCCAATCAATAAACTGACCTCTGTGTATTGTGCTATTATCAATCAATATCTCACAGTTCTATAAACTCCACTCAATGGGAAATAACATTAATTTTATTTAATGTCTTGGAAGATTACTCAGTATAATAACATGGTCAATAGATAAAGGCGGTTGAATTTTCATGAAGCAATAACGATCTTTTCAATGTCTATAAAAATTACACCTAATAACACCTATTATGAAAAGGAGCCAGTAGCAATCATTTGAAATTCAATCCTTTAATAATCAATTACAATTGAAAATGAATGTCATCAATCTCCAAGAAACAACAAAGACCAAATTTATGTTATTCTACTCTCATACTCAACAGCCATAGCCAGTAAATTCACATGTGGCTAAACCAGTCAATGAAAGACATTTTTAGCCAATGGCCACAGTGAGAAGAAGAAAGAGTAACTCAGTAATAACTAACTCATCTTTTATAAAATGAATAATTATTACATAGGGAAATAAAACTATATTTGATTGATAGCACCAAAAGCCACACTCTCAATGGGCCACAATTTTCCGATGCATTGGCTTAACATTGAATAGACACTGAATAAACACTAAATAAATGCTGCATAAACACTAAATAAATGCTGAATAAACACTGAATGAACGCTGAATGAATATTGAATAAACAAAAATTTCAGTTATCTGTTATACATTTCAGAGAAAATTTCAATGAATAAGTTGACGAAGCCCATTCTTTACCATTCCCCTTTTTTGTCATCTTGTTTTGTTCACTCGTTCATATTTCTATTAAAGATTCCAGTCTGTGCAAATATCAATCTTCTCATTTAGATTTCAGTTATCTCAGTCTTTCAACGCAATATATTTCAATAATAGCTATTCTCAATGTTTTTGTTTTTTTTATTGTATTTACCTTTTTTTACGAGTACAAAATCCCTATATACTAATATCATCAAACATAGACGGTCACCAATAGAAATCTCGATTGTGGATATTAACGTAGATATAAAGGTCCGTTAGTATTACTAGTGCCCCAAGTGCGTATCAAAACAAATAATGGCAGACATAAGTTGTAGCTGACACATTGCCAAAGTATGTACAAATAAAACCAAATGAAATGCACTTGATGACACAGGAGTTCATGTCTCAAGTGCGTCATGACACACTTACCTTGTTAGATCTTGCTGTCTATGTAAATTATTTCGATACAGTCATCAGTTTCTATGTTATTTTTTAATTAATTGTATAATTGAGAATCAGTGATACTGACCGAATACTGACCGCTATCACGATGTTAGTTGGGAGGTTGTGTGTCATGGTTAAACAGTTGAATCAAGGATACTGGCGGATGTTAGGATGTTGTGAATCAGAAATATGGACTGGTGTTAGGATGTTGTGTATCATGGTCCATCAGTTGAATCAATGATACTGACCAGTGTTAGGACGTTGTGAGGTTGTGTATCATGGTAAATCAGTTGAATCAATGATACTGACCAGTGTTAGGACGTTGTGAGGTTGTGTTGTTGTTATTCTGCTGATTCTGCTTGCTCCTCTCGCTGGTTTGATGATTGACAGATGCTACTACGTTACGAGTCCTCGCAGTCCCCGAGTTTGGCCGACTGTTAGCAGGGGAGATAAGTCCGTTTGGTCGAGCGATGCCAGTGTTTACGTTGCCATTAAGGTTGTGCGAGTCTTTAGGTTTGTTACTCGACTGTTTCAGTGGAAGACTGTTGAAACAGAGATTGAAATTAATATCCACGTCTGGTATACTGCTTAAATAAATAAAGTATGAAAATTTGCAGATTCACCTGGCAGAAGGGAATAACTAATTTCTTTTTCTTTGAATACTTTCCCTTCAATAAGCTACAATAAAGTGTTAAACTTAAAATTTCTTTTTAATATTACAATTGCCAACCATCTCATTAGGCTAAGAGGACAGTTTTCACGTTAAGCTAAGGATGCATGCATTTCAAGACGTGAGTGTATAAAATCGTTTTATTTTAAAGAAACGATCAAATAATGAATGAATTTTAGGAAAATGACCAAATACTCATGTATGTATATGGAGGTTGAACCTTAGTTGGCTGCATGGGCCATTGTTGACCTTATAGAGACTGACCTAACTAATAACTCTGTCAAGTAAGTAAGAAGCAGAGGGGTTTGCGATGGCATAATGTCTGTCCATTTGTTTAGGCTGAGCCGGTGTCTGGATTACTGTCATTTTTGTGTAATTGTGAAATGCTCGGTATATTTGGGTCCTTTCAAGAGATCCTGGTGGTCCTAATGACTATAGTGGTTCTGGAGGTTAATCTGTAAATTGTCTGCACTTAACCGATGCAGTGGGAAGGATATTGGGGGTGCCAGAACTAAGTGGCAACCCGAAACAGAGGATGGACAAAAACATAACAAGGGTCTCACAAATCCCAACCCCCAAAAACTCATCAATCAAAATTCAAATATGACAAATGTTTATGTTTTCTAGTTTTCCTCTCCGTGGTGTATTCAATTTTCCCCATAAAACAGACAATTTTCTTGTCCATGAACTAATCCCACTGCTGCCTCTTGATCAGTCTGCACCATCGCTGATGTCATGTGGGTCATTACTGGCAGCGGACGATGAGTAAGTTAATTAGTGCGTTTCTAATAATACCCGGATGTCATTCAGTATCGGATGAACTTCCCTGGTGAACTTCCAGTATAATGACAAATTATCGCGATAGTCAATTTACAGACTGATGGGTACGACTAAGCTCACATGATGCCACCAGTTACTAAGTTAATATCGGGTGGGTGAATGATACAGCCAAATTTGCACTTGAGGTAGGTGACCCGTGGTCATCTCATCACACGTGGGGAAAAGCTAAGCAGGTTGGCATGGAATATTAATATATCTATGGTGAAAGATTTAAGATGAAATTTTTGAGCTATGCCGAAAAGAAAACATAACCACATCCCTTAGAATTTATAGCATTAGGAAAAATAGCTGCTGTTATAAGCAAGAGAGAATGTAGTATGTGGTCCTAAAAATAGTCATACACTGATAACTCTTCAAAATATATCTGAAAAATTGTATGTCTAAAAATCCTACTTCCTGCCATCTGACAAAGCTAATGATCTTTTTTTCTCACAATGATGATTAATTTCTTCAGACAATGTTACTTCTTTCATCTTGGTGTTACTCCCTTCATCTTGGTGCTACTTCCTTCATCTTGGTGCTACTTCCTTCATCTTGGTGCTACTGCCTTCATCTTGGTGCTACTTCCTTCATCTTGGTGCTACCTCCTTCATCTTGATGCTACGTCCTTCATCTTGGTGCTACTTCTTTCATCTTGGTGCTACCTCCTTCATCTTGGTGCTACCACCTTTATCTTGGTGTTACTTCTTTCATCTTGATGCTACCTCCTTCATCTTGATGCTATCTCCTTCATCTTGGTGTTACTTCTCTCATCTTGGTGCTACTTTCTTCATCTTGATGCTACCTCCTTCATGTTGGTGCTACTTCCTTCATCTCGATGCTACTGACTTCATAATAATAATAATGAAGTTTAATAATGAAGTTTTATTTAAAGTGCCATATTATCGCTTAGTCATTGTGACAAGATGATGCCTACGACACTTTACAATATAATAATGAATTCATCTTGGTGCTACTTCCTTTATCTTGATGCTAACTCCTTCATCTTAATACTACTTCCTTCATCTTGGTGTTACTACCTCCATCTTGGTGCTACTTCCTCTATCTTGGTGCTACTTCCTTCATCTTGGTGCTACTTCCTTCATCTTGGTGGTACTTAATCCATCCTGATGCCCCTACTAGACAGTGACAATACTACTTTCTTTCTATCGACTTCCCGCGGCTAAACAACTCCACTTCCCTCTCCCTGACAACACCACTTTTCGCATCTTCACAACCTCAATTTCTTCTGACTGACATATCCGAACCAACATAAACTACCTAAACTAATGACCCAAAAAGATAATACATTGACTTACCGTGATAACATTTCCCCACCATCCTGCTGGTGGGGCGGGGCTGCAGGCGTTGAGCTTTTAGGAGCATCACTGACACTATCAGGTTTATTTTGGTTTGAATTTGAGTCAGATTCTTTCTGTTTGATCTGGATTTTTTGCTGATGTTTGAAACGTGAGAGACTAAAAAACAATCCAAGTATAGCCTTCAGGTTCCCATCTTTGATATCTGAAAATAAAATTGCATTGACATCAAACCACATCGAAAAGTGCTCGAATAAAGGATACTCTCATATAAATTGCAAAACAGTACTCAAGCTGAGTTCATAATTTAAGAAGCCGTATTAGTCTTGTAAAGTAAGAGAAAAATGAGGTAACACCTTTTGAGACTAATTGAATTTATTCCTAAACAAGCTTTCGCATATTTGTAATATGCTTCTTTAGGCTTATCGAATGAAATTGATCAACATGTGGAAGTGCAAGAAATTTATACTGAATTTCCAGACAAAACTGAGTCGCACTGGATTGTTGAGATAACATGAAGAGATAAACCATAAAGGGAAAACATAATAGAAAGTTATTATATGATCACTAAATGCAACGTGTAGTTATAGTGTGATAAGTAAAGAAAGCTAGGTCCTACTGGGCATGAATAGGATAATGATTAGTTACAGTCAATAAAAACAAAAATAGGTGGGTAGTAAACTGGGAAGGTTGTGTAAGAAACTCAGTAAGTGAGGTTTCAGAAAAAATTAAACTTCCAACGCACAAATTTGATGCCTATTTTATTTTGATGAGTACGTATATGCAGGATTCGTTCGACTAGCTGCGGGCTCTAGTTGCGTTTCGCGGAATTCTTATAGCAATTTACACGGCTTGTAATTGGATTTGGTTAATCTAAAGGTACTTAGACGGACGAAAGACGGCGAGCGTGGCGTTAAGTGGCACGTATCGATCGCAGTAGTATTCCATCAGACACTGGTCAACGTCGTTAAAGGTAAACGGAGTAAAAATAGAACGAAATCTACAGAACTTAATGACATCGCGAGAGAGATCTATAGTCACAGAGGACTTGAAGAGGACAGCTTGTATACTATGGTATACATTAATATATCAGCACGCAACATATGGTTCTGTGATACCAGTGGGTCTCTACTGCTTCTGCATCGCGCGTTGAAAAAATATTTATTGGAAAAACGACTACTCGTATGACTTGATGACTTCTCTGCGACCGCGTTTTATAAGTCAAGTGGGCTCAACCTTTTTGGTGGCAGAGGGAGCAGAGTCGTGAAGATGGCTGTATACACTTTAACATAATAGTTTTATAAGTTATGCACACAATTACATTCCATAAATTTGATAGATTCATAACTATAGTTGTGCCAAGTCAGCGGGCCGTCGGTTTGGATTTCTGGTGTAAGTTACAACAATAAATATCTACACAACGACCGGTAAAATCTTTCACTTTTTCCAATGCACGTCTTCGCTATGGTTGGGGTAAATTAGCGAGCCAAGTCAGCCAACAATAAAAATAAATTTATAAATAATTAAGTATAAAAGTATACTTGTATACGAAAACTTGTGTTATTCATAACCTTAATTAGTCTATAAGGTGTTACCTTCACTTTTCGCATTGTACGATATGGCTAACAGGGAAACTCGCATCTCTTTGCGTTTCGTACGAGCAAGGATGAGGCTGAGTGAATAGTTCGATCGAGTAGGGTGTATAGATGAATTGATGCTAATGGCTGAAGAGAGGTAGGAAGATGCAATGCCGCGGATGCATTCATAAGTTAATAAAAAGATCTTGAATGAGACCTGACGGGTCGCCAATTGAGCGAGGGAAGAACAGCAGCAATATGAGAACGATGACATTGTATGAGTGAGAAGTCGGACGGCGCTGTTCTGGAGTAGGCAGAGTTCGTATGATGAAAGATTGACGTAGGGGGAGTCGCACTTGTCAGTTTTGCTTGTGATGAAAGAATGTATAAGTGCTTCACGTACCTCTGGAGAGATGCAGCGCGTTATTGAACTGATGTTCCCTAAATACATATAGCCACATTGGAGAATTTTGGATATCTGCCTGTGGAAAGTGAGATGTTTGTCAAATATGATACGAACTTCGTCTGACGGCATGATAGCTGTGCCCCTTAATAGTTGCCCGGAGGAGAAGAGGCAAAAGGCGAAGAGATAAATAATAGTTCCGTTTTTATTTGCTGTCATCCAATCAAATAAATCATCCAAGCATTTGGTAATCTTTGCAAGAGAGTATTCAAGAGAATGGGACTCCTTGCTGTGAATAGGTAGCCAATGATGGGTATCATCGGCGTAGTACATATGATTCAGTTCATGATTTTTAATTACATCTCCGATCGGAGTAAATAATTGGTCTTACAACACAACTTTAGGGGACTCCGTAAGTTTGAGAATATGGAGCAGATATTTCAATACGAAGCAAGGACGACCAATAATAAAATTTATTTACACAATACTCGGTGTAAATACCATAACATTGACATCTCGCTCCCGCCGCCCCAGGTACAAGCACCTTGTAACATTGGAATTACAGAATGACAATATGCTTATTGAGGTCATAAATAACCATCGTAAGTTTGAGAAAGACGCAAACCTAAACGATCAACCAGAAACGCTGTAGTCTTATCGAATATGTTGATAGGAAGGATTTTGTACAATTTCGAGTACAGCACGTCTAGCAATCCAGATTACTTGTTAACGAAATAATTATCCGAGAGCCGTCTTCTCAACGACTTGTAATCCGTCATGTGACGAGCATGAATGGTATCGGGTTACTGCTTTCAGACGCGTCCTTTCTGCAACTCCAATGTCCAAGGTAAATTATTGTCGTATCATCAACGTTATAACAACGTCCCAACAGAATCGACCATTCGGTATATACAATATTACGTATTTAGTACAGAAGACAACAAATTCAATAACGTTTTTTAAGGCACTAATTTTATTTGATATTTTAATCGTACAGTGCTGTGTTTCGTGTACCAGAAATTATAGATGAAATTATAGATTTCGCTGTCGTTTGCTAGTGAATTTGCGTACGTAAATCGTCGCACCGTAAAAGGTGAAGGTAAATATTCCAGAATTAGTACTTGTTATACTCCGAAGCGTGGAAACGAATATGGGGATAGATTGGTTTGTTGCTAAATGTTTACGAACTAGAAGGAAATCGATGTAACATCCATGTATTTAGTAATAATCATTTAGTTGTATTCGTGGCCATTCATTACAGAATAGCGTGTACACGCCGTGTACATGGCACAGGAAATTCTGTGCGTTTACATTACAGCAATACGCCAAGAGCCATTTTCGCCTTTTGACCCCATTCTTCGGCAGACGCGATGAACGGTGACGTCATTAGCGCACTTCCGGTACCAAGATCTCGCGGGACGTCGCTTTAGGCCGCGGACAATTACCGCCGAACGACCCGTCTATTTGGTGTGCAGATTTAGCTAGCTCGTCAATGTGAATAGACGGCAACAAAATTCATTTACATATTATTAACGGCGCCTATCACACGCTGTAGTTCAGGACTTGCTTGTGGCTCTATGATCGATCTGTCGACGTTAAGAGCCGCCGAAATTGCGCGAGTGGTTCATTTCTGTGTTCCTATCTAGAAGTTTGATGGATCGTTGCTTGTTATTTCTGTATTGTCGTTCTAGCCACGTATAGCCCTCTGCAAAGTCCCGTATTTGTGGACAATTTATTGATACACTTCACGGAGAACGTTATAAAGTACTGATGGCTGGCTAACATATAACCTACACTATCACATTTCGCCCAATGTGTCATTTCGCTCAATTTCAAAAATAATATTAATCTTAACGCAGCACAAATTCTCGAAAATAAAAGCGCTGGCACTGGACTGTGAAACACCGCATGTTCCACTCTATCACTGTACCCGTCCTTCACCTTTAATTCTTGCCACCGATATGAGTTGAGGCCCTTACGTTCAATATACGTTTTCCGAATGTGTCGTTATCACACTGACGTCTCTTCTAACGTTCATTTTTCAACTCCAAAAATCTTGCATTGAGTTTTATTAATATAATAGAATACGGTGCCACAGTTGTTGAATGGATATATCGTACCTTGTTCCACCGTATGCAAGCGAGTAAAACCTTATCAAATATTGATACTACTCTTAGTGCCCTTATACTATAAATACGCCTAGCAGTACGGAGAGCGTCAGCTGACATGACCCGTGAGGATTAGAAAAAACACGGGTTACATGCATTTCTTGCGCATAATTCCTGCTAATTTAGTTTTAAAACATATATGGTTATGGAGGTCTATATCACTTCCCTCGGAGGAGTTCGATAACAAACAAACAAACAAACAAACAAGAAAGCAAGCGAGCACGCACGCACGCTCGCGCGCGCGCGCGCGCGCACACACACACACACACACACATACAGAATCGCAACTTCATTATTTGAGATTATATTGAATAAATAAAAAATGGTCACCAAGGTAACGACGAATCGTCGAATCATGTCGGTTTACGAGTTTCCTATAAAGTAAGATGATATCGTCTTCTCGGCTCACGTCACAGACATACACCTGCTCGGGCAGCACTCAATACGAAGGGTTTCGACAAAGAAACCTCATAAATATCACCGCTTGAAATAGACGCGGAAGACGGCGGAAAACTTACATGTGACCGAATGTGGCAAGTCGATACTGCTTCAATACTGCCCGGATCGATGTCATTTTATATAATCGCGTGAAGTGAATCGCTGTCACCTTGCTACAATTTAATCTTTTGGAAAATACCCCGGAAAATGATGGATTTCCTCGCTATTTTAAATGAGTTAGAGCATTTTCAATATGAGAAAGTTGATATCGTAATAACTTCTAATAACCATATAAAACCTACGCGTGTATTCGAAATGACCAGTCGTGGACTAATCATTGTGTTAGTTTCGCAATTTCATACACATACAACCTTATTCATATAATTAAGGGACCTGCTGGGTCATATTCATATTATCGTTCTTGCTTTTCGTTCAGTTAATCATTAGAACAATAATAACGCTAATGATCGCAAACCAACAGTTAATGAAGTCCAAAACTCCACTAATTGCTATAACGTTGTAGATATCCTTATGACGAATACTTGCGTCATACTTTGCATCGCTTGATTAGACGTTCTCTCAGTTGGCATTGGCACTCGGCATTAAGGGCAATAACTCCGCTAAAATACAATCCGCGTCAATAATGTTTTTTTTTGGCCATCGGCATGGATGTGGCATTTTCATAGATCAGTTTTATGTCGACCTACTTGATATTTCGACTTGATGATGGTACAGGAAGTCAATAGGAACGATTATTTGCAGTGATTTAACCTTTACAGAATCACTCTACAGTCTATATTTCCCGACAAAATATTTTCCATTATTTTCGATAACGACATCAACTACAACATGACGTTGGTTTCGCCATTTGATAAATCAAGTTAACGTATATTTTTATACGATAGCCCGATTTTCACAAACCTTTTCGTTAATTAACGACGCACAATGCTCCTTTCAGTCATTATCATTGCTCTCGTGACAAGCCTCACAAATCTACGGAAATTACGTCACAACGGCGCATTTACATAACACCGTTGCCGAGTGACGGCAATAGACATGGATAAATAACATGAGATCGATTGTATATGTATTAATGTACGATGTCATTGTAAGCTATATTAATTTTGTTAAGTAAGACAGCCTGATAACTCAATGATCTATCACTGATAACATATCAGCACTAGTTCTGTATGCCGGTTATCAATGGTAACTTGTGTGGTATGGATTGGCTGAAAGTATAGTGAAAACTGCGACTTGGTGGGCAATTCGCCATATACGTACTAGCCTAGTCTTTCCGATCGGGTTTTTATTTTTTCGTTACTGTAAGTAGCATATCTTTGGAAATGTACAATTAAGACCTACAAAAAGCTTTTTCATGCAATGAGTTTCACTCGACGGACCAGGTAAAACCTAACAAAAATGCAAAACGGTATATTGCTCTATCAGCAGTAGTTCAAAATTCGAAACATTTCACGATTCACGATAAGCTAAAAAGACGAATAACAGACCAATAACCGAACCTTGAAATACGCCATAAACGATACATTACCGATTACAGAATATTATACATCTGTATATTACATGGAAAAACACCTACTTTCGGAAGCACAACCGATCCTATAAAAATGCAGTAATATGAATGACGTAATGTACACCAGACATGAATATTAATGACAGGTCGTCTACGTTAATCGGTGCGTTTAAATCAGTACTCACCGACGAAGTAATAAAACGTCGTCGATAAGCGTTAATGCCGGGTTCACCGGATTTACGTCCTAGTGTGTATGTGTTTTGGCGTTATATCGTAATACGTCTATCCAAATGACCTTGGATCGATTCCCAGTCTAACCAGTTAACAACATGTGGGGTTTTTTGGGGGTGGGGAGCGCCTTATACCCCTTTTATCCGTGAAGGTTTTGGTAGCTATTGCGGTGATGTTATGTAAGGTCTTTCCTACGACGTTGCTGTCGATGTTAGGAAGCCCTCTGGGTGCTCTCGGCCGCGCTTACCTCTTCGCTATTTCGTCATTTCTTCGCTAATCATTGTGATAATCCGACAATCACCACTTATCGTGGATTTAGCGACAGATGTAGGCTGTATATAGGTGTTTGAACCCAGTGGACTAATTGGACACAACCGAACTGTCTTCCCATACTCGGTTGTTGTTACTATGGTGGTTTTCCCAACCTTATATCGGAAGTTAATCCATTTGCCGTGTCAACCACAGGTTAGCTTTGTAAAGGCCAATAAAGTCCCAGAAAACCGGGCAATTCCTGCCTATTCGTTGTCTAGGCCATGATAGGTTTTTAGAGAGTGTGTCTTATGGCTGCTGTATTTAGCAGAATGAATGGATCTCTTTAATAACGGCTAAAAAACACCGTGGCGAAAACTACCGAGTCTGAATAGTAGGTTGACTTTCGTTCACACACGACACGGGTTCCGAACGCCTAGAGACACCCTACATATGTCGTGCTCTTCGCTAATCTGTGGTATAAAATGATCATTTATCATTAAATAACAAGATAACGGAAAGGTAAGTGCTATTGAGATCAACCAGAGAGAAGGCAAAACCCTAGCAGTCAGAGAGGAGCGCTTGTATAACCACAGATAAAGGGCTAGACGTCCATAGACTGACGGGGTTTGAAGGGCTTTCCCCCAAAACGAACTAGTACGCTAATAGGCCATTCTTTTCAACATTTCTATCCACAGAAAAGATCCTGCAGATACCCATAACAATTTTTTCAAACTCACGTTTTCACGTGATATATATTCTGGCGTTTCGGCAAATTTTACATACGACAATTGAATAATTTACCAGGCAGCTATGATCGTAAATTTTCGAGCTCAACCTGTATTCTGCATCCGAAACGCAACAACGTCACAGGTGAGTTCTGTCAAAGTACAATAGCGCTGATCATGTTTTTCGATGCTATCGTTACATAGACAATCTTCGAACCTGTTGCCACGTGGTCGTCTCGTGCTTCGTGAACCTTTCTTTTCTCCGGGCTACTAACACCAAACTAATTGAAACGTGGCAGAAACTGTTAGTTACCGGCGTAAAAAATAACGCCGGTTAGTTTGGTAAAGAAAAAGGCACATGTACCGCATACGGAATAACGATGTCGAGGGTCTATTCTAGTTAATTCATGTCACCGTATATAATTCGTCGTAATGTAAATGTGTTACACACTAGGCCCTGTGCGTGCAAGCTTATACTATTAATGGCGTGGATGAAACAGCGAGAGCTATAGGGATAAAAGTGTGGCTAGTCGATCGATATTCCAACTGCTCTGGCTAGGCGAGTGCGTGTATCACCATATCGGCTGTAGTTATCGCGGATGCGGCATGAATACTCCGTAACGGTGAACCATCGCTTGTAGCTCATTCTCAACGTTCCAGTCTGTTTCACCCAAATTTGTACGAAGGACGGACTATACCACTGCAATTACTACAACTAGCTTGCTTCACGCCAGGTCGGTCAATAACTTATTTATGTAGCTTCGTAGTGTCATACAAAAGAAATTAATTTGGTTATTTAGTTTCGACTTCACTTCAGGTATTTGTACAATGCTTTGAACACGCCTTTATATTCTTTAGTACTGTTCCACATAGTCTTCTGAATAGTGACTTTGCAGTGTCAATACCGGTGCCGCGTTTTTTATCAAAACGGATTTAACTCGTCTGAAGTAAATAGGTTAAATCGATGTTATTTTCGTACAGAGACCCACGCCGATTGAAAATGCCATGTGCCTTCAAAACCGTGTAAGTAGGGAAAACTATTTATTCTAAAATAAAGTTTTCGTTTGATCTTCAAGTTACCCCAAATTCCATAAAACGTAAAACGTATTATATTCTTCAAATTATGTGTACTGGAAATCCTTTCGAGCTTCACCCAACATGATCACTACCTTACAGGGTCGAGTGTAGCTAACCACGTCTCGTGTGTATTAAGAATTTGTAAGCCTGACTTGTGAACTTGTAAATGGCGTCATAGACCAAGTATAATATTTAGATATATAAATAGACAATTAACGCCATCATTAATATAAAGATTGATTGATTGAAAATTCGTAGTTTTTGTTACCATTTAGAAAATCTAAGGTAATTCGTAGCTTTTGTTATCATTTTGGAAATCTAAGGTGATATTTGTTGCTGGAGATATGTTGGAATCAATGTATTAATTTAGTAACTCACCTATCTGTTCCATCAGAGGTATAGGTTTTTCCTGTGCATTTCTTTGCAGCTATTCAGAGAACCACCTTGGCTACCCCGATTAACATCACATCAACGAACTGTATATCTCATACTTCCTATCGATACTACTTAAAAATTTAAATACTGTAGTCAAATTTCCAACAGAAAAAGATATATGCCGAATAGTGCATTATTTGCTTTTCGTCTCATACTCCGGGATCGTATAAAATATTGGCGCTAGGGTCCCAACCGTAAAATCCAATCATGAACATTCCGGGAGACACTACGCAACGACCAGTTGAGAATATTCAGGTGATGCGGAACATTTCAGTTCGTGGGACAAACGGGAGTTAGATTTAGTTAGTTAGGTTTAGTATTTGGTAATAATTAACAGATTAGCAAACACCGAGTGGAAGCTCGGATTTCAGTTTATTTTCTGAGACATGACAGCATTCTCTAGGAGTAACTATTTGTACCCGCTCAAACAAGGTACATCCTGCGTTTGTTCTGTCTATACCAAGAAGTGTATCGATTTTATCTCATTAAAGAATAACACGCGTAACCCGATGTTGAATGGTAAATGAATCGACATTACCATTAATTGCAGGTGTTTACCACCGAAGTACTTGGATCATTTGCGTATTGTCCGTTTGTTTTGTTACGCGGGTTAATTCGTGGCACGCCAACAGAAAATAGTTTTCGATACATGCATGTCGATGTTGGCATTGCGTTGGCAAGGCAACGCATAAATATTAATCGTATAATAACGAAGTAAGTAAGCTTTCTCGAGCTGCTTAATGTAGTAACAAACGCAATTGTACGTGCCGACTCACTGAGGCAGGGATAATCGAGGCAGACTTTTTGCTGTTCGAAATGGATACAAACGTAAAATCTTTTCTTATTGTAAACATTGGGGTCGGTCCGCGAAATAAAATGTCGGCGAAATTAAGTGTCCGCGAAATCGAATGTCGCCGGAATTCTGGTGAAATATGTGGATTTTGAGTATTTCTGTGGAAATTAATGCCCACAACTCCTTTTTCTTTGTGTTATATTATAAGATTGGGTATTTTGAGGTTTTTATTACTTTGGTTATAATGTAATGAATACTTTGATGTTGAGATCCTGGATCGAGAGGTTGTGACTTCAGGCCACTTGAATGGTGCTATCCTCTGACCAGGCTCGGTCTCTCGGCGTCCCAGCTCAAACATGTAGCCTACCGCTGTCACTTTCCGAGGCCACGTCGATGCTGAAATCATCGTTTGTCTCAACTCTCTATCTGTATTATTATGACGCCACGTATATTGTTTCTTACCATAGCCCAGACCTACGTACGAGCCTTTTCGCGTGTTTAAATCCTTCCATTCTAATTAATAAACTCAACAGAATTCTGGCCCTCTGACTGCAGGGGAGAGAGTTTTTAACCCAGGTTTTTGCATTAGACATCCCAGTTTATACACGTTACGTATGGTATAACGCGATGGTCATGAGCAGAGTAGATTATTAATATCATTGTTACACTCGTCTCCCGTTCCCCGATTGGGCGAAATAACCGGTGCATAAAATTGAAAATTAATGGCGTCATTAATTCTACTCCCGATGCTATCGTCAAAAATATACGCAGCGCATTTAACACAATCGTACGACGGTCCTCAAATTTTATATGCTACGGGATGATATATGGAACTATTAAAACGGGATATTTATTAATACGATGATTGTGTTTCGATTTGGGATTTCGGCATTCCACACATGGTTTTATTCATGCTCGACAATGCAGTAAAGAATGAAAAGATAATTGTAATGCCATCTGTAAATCAATAGATTTATTACCCTCGTCTAGAATTTGATGAGAACAAAACAGCAAATTCCGCGCCGTGTGTATATAACTCAGATGTATCCATCGAGTTCTCTCAATCTTGTCATAATATCGTTTCTAAAGTGTATCTAGGGATATCGTTGTATGAAACTAGTCGATAGAGAGTCAAAGTGACTGGACGTGGCGATCTGTTAGAATTGGTACGCGGGCGATCTCTCTGGTCGCTGGTCAGGCTGTTTATCTGTGATCAATGCCGGTCAGATCCAAAACAACGTCGTCTTCGATCCTTCTTGCTTGCTGTTATTACGTACCTTGTGTGAAAATTCGGAAAATTTAGACGGGAAAGGTATTCTTACTGAATTAAACACGGCATCAGCCACATTATAGGTTGCGATGCGTACTGAGGCTCATATAATTATTTTGAATGGGCTCCAGATACAATCAGTATCCTTCGGCAAATCAATATTACAATTTTTACTCTAATGTCTCTGCAGGGACTGCGATGGTCGTACGTAGATTTGTTTAATATTTCAGCGTGAGATATCTTTATAAACTTTGTACCAAATTTAAGGTTATTTGAATGATTAAATGATTTTCTGTTATTTTGTATATTACATGCAATACATTATATAAGTTAACTTATCTCACATGTGCAAAATAACAATGCACGGTTGTTGAACGACCAGAAACGATATTCTGTAGCGGACTTCTGTGGACTGAGTCCACACGATTATTTATTTATATTTTTCGCTTTTCCAGTCGATGTTGGACAGACTGGACGAACCATGAACTTCAAGGATATTCGCACAAGACGAGACCTTTGAGTTGAGCGGGAAAAGCTCTAAATATGGCGTCCATTGCCGCGTGGTTGCCATTTGCTAGGGCATCGGCCGTCGGATGGGTGCCCCTCGCCACTCGCCGTTTCCCCACGTCTATCGTAACACAGGAACACATGAAAGGCGACGAAAAGATGATACTGAATCTCAGCGGACGGCAGTTCATCACCTGGCGGACGACATTCGAGAAATTTCCGGAAACTCTGCTCGGATCTAACGAACGCGAGTTCTTCTATGACGAAGAAACCGGGGAGTACTTCTTCGACCGTGATCCGGATTTGTTCCGTCACGTTTTGAATTACTACCGTACAGGCCGGCTTCATTATCCTAAACACGAATGCGTTTGCGCGTACGACGAAGAAATGGCGTTTTTCGGAATCATGCCAGACCTCATGGGCGACTGCTGCTATGAGGATTACCGAGACCGGAAGCGAGAGAACAGCGAACGCCTTATGGACGATAAAGACCCAGATGAAACGGTCGACGACGCGATTAGCCTACGAGAAAAAATGTGGCGGGCATTTGAAAATCCACACACCGGCACGGCCGCCTTGGTGTTTTATTACGTCACGGGTTTTTTCATCGCTGTATCGGTTATGGCTAACGTCGTGGAAACGGTTCCGTGCGGGGTGATACCTAAAACGAACGACAATCCACCATGCGGCGAGAGGTACCGACTAGCTTTCTTCTGTTTGGACACGGCTTGCGTTATGATCTTCACTATCGAATATTTACTGCGGATGTACGCCGCTCCCAGTCGGTGCATGTTCGTTCGGACAATAATGAGCGTGATAGACGTAGTCGCCATAATGCCATACTATATCGGACTCGTCATCAAAGACAACGATGACGTCAGCGGCGCTTTCGTTACCCTTCGAGTATTTCGCGTTTTTAGGATTTTTAAATTTTCGAGACATTCTCAAGGTTTGCGTATTCTCGGGTACACGCTTAAAAGTTGTGCTAGCGAGCTGGGGTTTTTGCTCTTCTCTCTATCTATGGCTATCATTATATTCGCTACGGTCATGTTTTACACGGAGAAAAACGTGGTTCATACACGCTTCATCAGTATTCCCGCCTCGTTCTGGTACACCATCGTCACCATGACTACGTTAGGGTGAGTCTCAGATATTACTACGTTACTCCGGTTGCAGCTTGTATACGTCGAATATATAAACATTGAGCATTAGTCAGTTAAGTACATCCGCAGCAAGCGTGACTGGAATGGATAGATCTTTCAAGGATCATTACCGGGCAGGCGCGACAGACTATTTTTTAAAGTACCGAATAAATTGGCGTGACTTTACGTCCCCGGAGTAATGCTAATATTAGCCATCTTTTTTGTTTGTTTGGGAAAGGTAATCAGGGACAACAAAGCTGTTTTATTCACAATGCAATATATTCGCAATGGGCGAAGACCTCGGATCTCACGTGGCGCATAAAACTCTATCAACCGTCATATGAACTTCCATTCTGGAAACTTTGCTGATCGTAAATAGCTTTTAGATCTTCTACTGATGTCAGAATGCTTTTATCGGCCAGAGAACCCTTTAACGACCCATCGGAAATAGACAAATGTTACATAATAGTAATAGCGTTCATCTGCGCTTCTTGTAGCCTCACGTAGCGATTTTTAGCGCGATTGGATTTTATGTACGTACTACTCTTAACTGAATTTTGACAAACGATTTTAGGGACGGACTAGATGTATCGTTTCTATATGCGACGAAACATGTCGAAGATGTAAATTATTTGAGCAGGGTTTGGTACCTCAACAGAACAAGAACGATCAGAATGTATAGATTTTAAACATTTATAATACCCTAGTGTATATATATATTATAAACAGCCACGGCGACACCATTGAATAACTAGACATTTTTTCTCAGTTTATGAATCGATGTGGCTATTAACATTGTTTATTTTTATATTCCGCGTAGTCACGGTAGATTTTCTCACCATTTCGTTTTCTATTCAGACTGTCTACGATGAATAATTCATTACATACCGCCTTCGAAGAACAAACGTTGATAGATGAACGTATCTCGTACGACGTAAGCACCGCCACCGTCCCCAGAACGATTCCTGATTGCGCATGTGTATAATCTGACGCCATGATCGGTCTGAAACGTCCGAGGCCACGCCTGGCGTGTGAAATATTATCCACGCCTTAGATGATGTAAACCACGGGCGAAGTAGTTCGCGCGAGACCCGTTTGACCCATGTAATAGGATATTTGTCGTGGCACAAGACCGATGGTTGCCTGAGTAGCAATGGACTGTATGAGGTTTTTTTGCGGCGGGACGAGATCGTTGCGAATATCGATTGGCGCGTTGTAATCATCGTCATGACAGAAGCGTTATAGTTGTGCCACAAAGATGGACGCCACAGGCGGTTCCTCGGAAAACTCTTCATACATGTAGTTGCGATTTAAACTATATCATATTAGAAAATACCCGACATTTCATTTTCTCGTAAGTTATCAAGGCCAATGTGTTTGAGCAATATTGACATTATAGCACATCTGTGGATATGTGAGAAGCAAATTTCTTAAATGACGAAATCAATCTGAAAACAAAATTACAATAACATGTTACCTGTCATTTTCAGTCCCAGAACTAGCGTAGAGATAAACACATTTTCATAATAATTCATAATGGCTACCAGTATTTTGGACTTCAAAACTAGCCAAATATCATAATAATGCGTACATCATATCAATCTATAACTTGGCGTTATAGTAATTATTTTCCAAAAAAGTTTATGACCAACTAACCCCTTTCGCCCGATGAGTATCGTTTATATAAGGTGATTTCTTCCAACAACGGGGCGTTTTAAGGTCTAACCTCAGTTTCCCTGGTTCCAAAATACATACAGTTGAAACAAATTCATATTTTGATCGTCTTCTTTCGGTTTGGCGTTGCCTAGATTAAGCCGCGAATGGAATAACAGTAAACTGGCGCCAAGTGCAGGATATCAAATTATGGTTCTTTCTTCTCGATATTCGAGTTAGGAATGGTTGTAGCCGTCCCTTTATACACAAGATTCAAGCGCGAAATTGCTTTGGGACAGCTTTTGAGTGGATGACCTTGTTATTATCGAGAAGTAAGGTCACCGACAATACCCAGCGGTCTTGTCTGGTGCTATATAAAGACTCATTTAGCTAATTGGTGTGCGTAGCTATAGAGAATACGATGTCAGCGTATTTTGTAAGGCTACTTCGGAAATCATATAACCTCGTCGATATTGCGATAATAGACAACGCTCGAACGAGGAACGCGAATGATTGAGAGATAGTTTCATGTCTGATAGCTACAAATCTTTTTTCAGTGAGTAATTTTAATGCCCTGCGCGTGGATCAAAATTCTAACTGACAACAAAACAGGCAACACCGAGTTGAGATACTGCGAGGACCACGAACAAAAAGACGTAGACGAAGGAACAGGGAGCAGAGATCGCGATTCTCGTTACAAACGTGCTTCATTGAAAAACAAAATGAGAATAAAAAATCTATGATCTGAATGAGGACGACGGGTCGGATCGACACCCAACACATTTTTATCTTCGTTGTTTATTTAACAACATATCAACAATAACTGAACTGTTATATCAATACAAGTTTATTATGCGGAGAAAACATATTCGAAATCTGTCATCAATAGAGCAGTGGCTTCGTGGTAATTGGTTCAGCTGTGGTTTCGGTAGGACTAGAGACACCTAGGATAGACTTTTGTTTAGGATAGTCCTGGACGTCTCGTCTCTATTATCTGAAAATCTCGGTGAAATGATCTTATATATCGTCCTTTTATTTGATTTCATAATCAGCGAGACAGAAGAGTTACTGTTAAGAGCTCTGATTGGTCGTAAGAGAAACCATGCATCGCCATGTTTAAGGTATTTATGGCTTATTATTTCGTGGTATGAGTGAGGAGAGTGCAATAAATGATGCGAGATTTAGTATATTGACGACACAACGTCCACTTTAGATCGCGGCGAATGTGGCCGTCCGCTATAGGATAACGTGCTCATGCGTGCTGTTTGATGTCTCGATTGACTTTGTAGTCCACTGGTGGATGTCATACGTATCCATTAGGAGTTCGTTCTTATTGAAGTCTGTTAGAACGCGACTTCGTTTTGAATTATCGCCCGCTATCGAGGCAAGTTTGGTGGCTCCCGTATACGCCTAATCATGATAGTCGTAGATTAATACCGGCGGCGCTGTCGCGTAGGGACTAGTGCAAATGTCAGAGGGGCATTCACTTGGGCGAGGAAGACGGGTGCGCTGGAGCGACAATTCGCCCGCCGGAGTCGATCAGGCGAATGTGCGAAGCGCGGGAATAACGGAAAATAGGTGACGGCGGGCGAGAATGTACGGGAGTAATTGCGGTGATAGAATGGGCTGATCGCTGTCGATTTTATTGCGATTACGGGCTCCGCAAGGGTCGCCGTAAATGTGCCCGGGGGTGTAGATATGTAGCTGTCTTTAGTGTGACTATTGCTGGACACCGGAGTATAACATTCAATTAGACTATATAAATGATTATAATGAGAAACACGTCTATGAAAATAGAATGTTTCCTTCTGTAGTGTCATATGTCAAATTATTGTTTCTCAACGCGAGGAGACCGGTCAAGCAATAATTTAATCGACACTCTTTCCTTGCCCATCTGTTCAATATGTTCGGTTCGATCAGTGTCATTATTGCGTCATTTCCAGATATATCCACACGTTCTTGGTGGTGGAATTAAACATTTCGTGAGGTTTTATCTCAGGATTTTTCAGCGATCTACACGATAAAGTGCGCAGCTCTGACTCTTTCTGTTCGAGGTGATTGTCAACAAGGGAAGGCAGTTTTGGCTGAGATGGCCACCATCGCTTGTCTATGGTGAAATTCACTCCCATGTAATCTAAATGAATGCGCCACAAAAGCATCAACAGTACGCTGCTGTTACCATAGATAGCGCACTCAGAGATAGTGCAGGCCCTCCATGTTCACCTTCTCCACTCTTTCACGCGCGCCCCTTGTTCTGACGGAGTCTTCCTGTTAGATCCCTTTTAACAATAGCTCCAACTCTTAATATAACAATTTTGTTCCTGTTGTATCCCAATATTTTTTCTCGTTTTATCCCCAATACTTTGTTTCTGTTATATCTCCAATAATTTATTCCTGTTTCTGTTATATCCCCAATATGTTTTTCCCGTTATATCCCCAATATTATTTCCCCGTTATATCCCTAATATTTTGTTCCTGTTATTTCCCCAATATTTTCCCCTGCTATATCCCAACATTTTTTCCTGTTATATCCCAATATTTTTTTGGCCTGTTATCTCCCAATATTTTTTCCTCTTATATCCCCAATTACCCACCCTTGTGTCGTTTGTAAAAAATAACGTGGTAAAGATAAGACCATGGAACAACAACATTCATTAAGACAACGATAAATATATATCTTATATAAAAATTTATTATGTAATATAATATACACAATTATGACATGAGAAAATTCAATACAAAATGACATAAGCACGTTGTTATTTGAGAATAACATAAAATAACTAAACATGAGTAAAAATACAATGTAATATCCACTATATCCATAACATAAAACATCGCAGAATTAATGGCAATATTACATTGCTCCCAATACCATAGTAAACATTTAAAATAAACACTATTTATTCTGGATTCTAGATTAGCGTGACGGACTCATGTGTCGATTTCGTCTTCCTGAATGGCAGATACGAACTTAAATGTTCGGATGCGGTCGAACCATTTCACCGAAACGTGCATCCTAACTTTCGTTGTTATTCGTGCGGAAGTTGCCGTCGAACAATTTCACATCCTCGGGAAGAGCGCGTCATCGGATAAGCAAGTGTTTATGAAGTAGTCATTGTAGTCCGTTAGCTTCTTCTCGACCGGAGTGTTTTGTGGGAGCGCAATGCATCCGTCGTTTAAGTCATCGATCGGTAAATGAGCTAACGCGGCCGTGGTTCGAATGTATTCTCGAATGTCATCGTTACATCGATATAGTGTTACTAAACTGGACGATTGTACGCCAACATCATCTTGCCATTATTGACCAAAGGATAATTCGGCACTCTAAATAAAGCTTTATTATTATTAATACGCGTCTGCAAAGCGATTCATTGTAATGGAAATTGCAACTGTACATTATCCTTACAGTCAGTGTATTACTAACGTAACTATCGGCAAAAACAAAATTAACAGTAACTAACTAAAAATAACAACCCACTAACTTACTAATTATGTAACTGCATAACTAAGCGACAGACTAACCGACTGACTAACTGTCCAACTGATCGACTGACCGCTCGACTGCCTGACTGATCGACCGATTAAATAACTTTATAACTTACTAATTACCCTACGAGTAACGGTTATCAGTAAAAAAAAGCTCGCTGCACTGAAATACATCATCGAGTAATCTTGTTTCAATCACTATAAATTCGTATCATGTCACCTGCCTACACGCGGAAACGCCTTCGGCAATTTCCTTAATTGGCCTTTATATTGCCCGGAGGCGTGCCCGGAAGAAGGTTCTAGCAATTCCATACGTGTCGTCAATAACTAGACGTCATAACCCAGCCTTTTCCTCTGTCTAAATACGGACGTCACAATTGACATTCATACTAATGACAGCCGACGCGATATATATAATACGCAGCGCATTAAATTCAGATCAGTGGAACCAATCCACTCGCGTTCCCACTAATATTGTTAGGATATAGCGTCGCGGCGTCCCAATGGACAAACGTCCTCGTCCCTTGGAAAATCGAATTATTCAAACGACATGAGTTCTTCTAAACTAAGTTCGACACATGAATATTAAATATTATTCACCGTGTATTGCTTTCTCGCAAAGGAGTACCCATATTGTTACTGTCGAGCTGAGAACTAACCAGATATTGGAAATAGCCTTCCGACCACGGGTGTTTCACGGCCTGTCCTTATACATTAGTGTAACACTAACCATATATAATTTTTCTAACATTCGTTTGAATTCTGCCATGTTCCGATCAACTTTTTTTCGGTTGTAAATTGTCAATCGGCCGTGTAGAGGCGGGACCATGCGCTAGATCAGGGACTCTCGTTTGCCAGAACTGGAATGGTACATTTCACCTTTTCCCACTGTCTGGTCTGTCATCAAGTCATTTTCAGTTTGAATTTTCTGATTAAGTAGGTATATGTGGTGAAACAACAACTCATTTTGTGACACGCGGCATCTGTTACAATATATGTCAATACGTTTTGGCTTCAGATGATTTCTCCTCGAACTGGATGTTACACGGCGGCGTTAACCGCCGAGGAAATCGACTGTAACGATAATTACAACTGTGCGTGTATGCTGGTTTGTCTTTCTCTGTTTGGGGATGTGGCGTGTGTGTGTCTGTTTGTGTGTCGGCCATTATGTTCAGAGAGAGTGGGACGGAGGGACGGAGGGAGGGGGAGAACGAAGGGGAGAGGAAGGGAGAGAGAGATGCGGGAGAAAGGGGGAGAGGGAGAGGGAGAGAGAGAGAGAGAGAGAGAGAGAGAGAGGAGGAGAAAGTGAGAGAGCGAGGGGCCAGAGAAGCAGGTACATTAGACACAAGTGGGCAGAGAAAAAGATAAAAAATATATGTTATAAATATTATCATGGAGAATACCGAAAAATGAAAACTAGACATGTGGGAGAGACATGTCGGAGAGACGGTGAACATGGAAAAGACACACTACTTCTTCTTATTCATGTGTCATGCGCTTTCAGTACGTTGAACATTATGCTCCTCCATTGTTGTCGGTCTTGTGTCGCGTGCAGAAGGTCGTTACCCGCACAGTCTGTCCAGCCTCTCACATTTTGAAGATATGTCAATCTTTGGCTCTTCTTCCCCCAATTTTTCCGGTTATCGCCATGTTCTTGATGTCATATCTCCTCGTTACATGGCCGAGGAATGACATCTTCCTGGATTATATTGTTCTCCACGTTTTACCTTGTATGTTAGCCCTCTCGAGAACTTCACTGTTCGTAATTCCATCCACCAAAGAAATCTTGAGAATTCTTCGTAAAACCACATTTCTGTGGCCTCAAGTTTCTTCCGCATGATATTGGATATAGACCACGTTTCACGACCACACAGTAAGACAGACCTGGTATAACATTCAAGAATACGGAGCTTTGTTGACATAGACACTTGAGAACTTGAGTTCGTCCGCACCGATGACTTTTTGAGGAATCCAGGATGTTGACTTTTAATGACTACTATATTTAAAAGTTTCAAAGACCAGCTTCACTATCGCTCATCAATACGGTATCATCTGCATATCGTACATTATTGATGTTTTGGTCACTGACGAACACTCCTGGTGGATCTTCTAGTTCACGTAGAATCATCACGCTATATAGTGAAAACAGGTCAGGGGATAATACACAGCCTTAGCGTACACCTCTTTCTATGTTTGTCCAGTCGCTTAATTCGTGCTCGACTCTTACCGCAGCTGTTTGTTTCCAGCAGAGATTTCGTTTCCAGAGTTTATACAGTTTTTCGTGTTGTACTTTATCAAAAGCTTTATATTAGTCTATTAATAAACAACAGAGATCTTTTTACTGCGTTCCATTAAATTTCTCATGATGAAAATAGGATTTGTTGTCCCTTTTCCTTCGATAAAGCCACCTTGCAGCTCTGATATATTATCATTTCTTTTTCTTCTCTTCATTAAAATCTTGAGCATCCGTTTCGTTACGTGAGACATACCTTTAGATGAAATAAAGGGAGGCGGGGATCGCGTCTATACAATAATACGAGCGTTGCTATATTGGCTATATCAATCATCGTTCTATTCGCAGCGCTCCATGCAGCCAACTAGTGCAGTCTGTTGACAGGTAATGCATTGCATGATGCAATAGATATATACAATATGTATGTTGTGTATATTATCACGCGATATAACAACACGGTGGTTACAACAACCCCGGGAGCACTGGGCCGAATTACAGCATTGATTAATCGCTTCATTCTACATTCATCCTTTTTTTCGGCTATCGCGCCGTACATTGTTATTGTCGAGCATTCGTGCCAGGGAAACGCGCTAGATAGTTGCCTAATGCATACTGAAAATAGTCCTGTTGCGTGGTTTCCACATCCACAAATCCACTATAAGTTTAATACTTGTCGGCGCCAAGTCACGTTTGATGGATGGGTCAACTCGCGTACAAAAACGCAACTTGTTGGGTGATTGTGAAACAACGTAAATTTTGTCGGATCACTCCTCTTCTCATGGAGCTACGTTGGTAAACGTTTGAGTCCAAAATTGTTGTATTCGTATTTCTGTGTGTCCACAACAAAGCTTCTGTCTGTTTACCTAAATGACTTAGTGTCATTCTATGTGCCTAACAGGCAGCTCCGCTCTGGTGACTCTTTCCTGGCTGCCAGTAATCCATGTCGGCTGGTTACGTCTGATAAATCATCTTTTCCAGCATAGGTCCTTCTTTGTGGAGTAGCTTTCCTTTCGACATTCCATCACTTACATCATTAAATTCGTTTAAATCACAACTTAAAATACTTTTATTTTACCAAGTTTCCTTATAGTATTGTCTCATTATTTTTATTTCAACGATTGTAAAGCGCATGAGAGAGGAGTTTGCTTCTGACTATGCGCTATAGAAATACTTTATAACACTATTTACATATATATATCATGTATATAAATAATGTAAATATAAATATTGTGAACTGGTAAGTTATTTTGTACATAATTGCTATTATAAGTATAATTTATTATTACGGAGGTTTTCAATTGCAAATGTGTGCAAAAGTCAAATAAAACGTCTTATATTTATAAATTCGTGCGATATTAACTCTTCTGTTCATTGAATGAGAACATGGTGGAGCCAGACACAAGGCATATACGTCTATTTACCCCAAAATCCACATGTCGTTATGCTGCTGTATTTGGTTGGTTATTCTGGTCTTACGGTCGTCTCGTGGAGGGCGCGAGAATGTAAACCATTTTCGCTGCTCTGACGTTTCCACGCTAAAAAACCAGTGTTTTAGTTTCTGAGATATTGTTATTCATTTCGTTATTCAGGTGGTTTACACGCTGCGGTGATATAACACAGCCGCTTATTGTTTGTTATTATTGCTGAGGTTAGTAATTGATGTCACTTCATCTATATATATTACGTATATAAACAGGTAAATAATAACATTAATCAAGGAATAAGGAATAGAACTTTAGAACTTCACAAAGCTGTGGTATAATCATATTTAAAGGTGTTACTGGAATTACTGCATTTTTCTTTTGTCATTCGCTGAGTCACATTATGTGACTTGACTTGACTTGAAGTTCCGGCTCTATGTTTCGCTCGTCATGACCCTTCCTTGGTCGATACTTGGTGCACGCCAGGCGTTGAAATACTGACATCTTAATCGTTGCTAGGTAAGGATTTAGACAATTAAGAGGGTAGGCAAAAGGCAGTCAGGTAGGCAGGAAAGAATAAAAACAATTGATCAATAGATCGCCAGTATGATAGAAATGGATTTATAAAAAAAACAATACGTTGGCATTTTCTGAAGAACTATTCACGGTAGATCTAAGTAAACAAATCAGTGCTTTAAGCGTGTCTTATTGATTAATAAAGCTATTCTTATGGGTAGATGTCATTAAACAATCCGTCGGCATCTTAATAAGGCTGTATAGCGCATGTAGCCACGATCGGCCATTGCGATTGAAGGTACACCTTGCTATCCATTCCCGAATAGTCTCAACAAGTCACAATGTCGTTGTTTCGAATAGTGAGAGATGAATCATGCCCATTATTCCTTATTTCAATTATTCACTTTATTACTTGGAATAACAAATTCCTGTTATTCTCAATGGCACACTACTTAAATCATGAAGTATAAACATTATTCCTAATGTGGGACATCAAAGGATAGGATGATATCACCTATGATTATTGGCACGATCAAAACAACTTGCGTTACCTCGTATACTGGTCAATTTTTATGCTCTTAAGTTATTTCAGCCAACAAAAGTGATTGACCACTGTCAAGTTATTAACTTACAGCTCCCTTTTTTTGGAAAATTAACTTTACGCTTGTGTAACGCTCAATATTATAATATATACGATAATATAAACAAGTGTAAGTCTTGAATTTATCACCCGCATCAATCTAGGCCAAAGCTGTCTTCTACAATTTGTATTTAGATACTACAAAGGCTTCATTTTCAATACAGATGTCCCGGTCTTGGGACCGCTTGTGTTTGCGGTTTTTACCACTCCCCTGGGTGACATCATAAAGAGACATGGCCTCCACTAAATGTTCTATGCTGATGATACCCAAGTGTGGATACCAATCGATACAAACAATCCCGTAGAGCTACAACATAACTACTATCGTATTTCAGATTGCCTTGACCAAATCTATGATTGGATGACAATGAGTAAACTAAAAATTAACCCCACAAGAACTGAATTAATGATCATACAATCTCATTTTGGCAACCAGACCACACCGGATATCTCCATCACTCTCGAGGATGTTCATATCATCCCTACTAACTCGGTTCAAAATTTGGGCATTATTCTTGATAACCGATTTAGTCTTCAACAACAAATTTATAAAACCATCCAGTACTCCTATATTCAACTTCGAAATATTCAATCGATTTCTAAATATCTGGATTATTCTTTATGTGGACCCTTATCCCCGCTTTTATCACTAGTAAACTGGACAATTGTAATTCCCTTCACACTAATTTGCCAAAATTCCGGATTAATAGACTACAAAAATTAAAAGCTCTTGTGCTCGTCTCCTTTCTAGAACAGCGCGGAGAGAACACATCAAAGCCATTTTAAGTTCCCTACACTGGCTGCGTGTGCATCAGCGCATTGCTCTTAAACTGCTTATGACGTTCAAATGTTAGAACAATACTGCATTATTATATCTCACGTCCTAAATATCGGTTCTAAACACCGGTAGACCAACACGACAGAGTCAAACAGTCCCTCTAAACATTCCTCATTCTTGACGGGTTAATTTTGGTGACCAGGCCTTGCAGTCGCTTTACCCATTCTCTTTAATTCTCTCCAGTCACACATTAGACGATGTACAGAGCTAAATACCTCTAAATCCGATCTTAAAACTGTTCTTTCTTCTCCTGCCTTTTACTAAGTTTACAGTGACTTACTCGTGTTATCTTCTACCACGTTTCATCCTTTGGCCGTGTGATAGTTTACCTGGGTAATTTTATAATCCAATACTACGCAATTTTCTCATGTTTTGTATTTTTCGTGTGATATTTAAGGTCGTTTTACAGCGTGATTTTATGTCTGACGCCGCGCAACTGTGCGTTATATTTTTAGTTATATTTCCTGCATCTGCGATCTTACTGTATGTTTCATTTATTTTCGACTCTTTTATTACCCAGTTCGATTTTGAACTATATTTATCGTTAATCACAGTAACCGTAAAATTGTAAAGTGTCTTTGATAGCCATGTGTTAAAAGGGCACTATGAATCAATAAAATTTCATTTCATCTGTGAATCGGTGACGTTAGATGATGGTCCAGAAATACATTTTATGGACTCTCGGGAGAGGATACCTCTTTGTGAATGTATTAATAGAGGTGCTATACACATATACATGATAATGACAATGGTCGTTTTACTGGTTCTTTCACTTCACCGGACGGATTGATTGTCTATAACTCTGTTCATCTTTTGTGGTATTTCAGGTATGTTACACGGAGAGAATTGAAAGAGGTCATGCCCGTTAGGTCTAATTCTCTAATTTGCAAATAAAAATGGCTAAGATGAAACAGGAAATTGTATTTGGTCTTGATCGTATACAACAATAAACAACTGCAGTAATGTAGTCCCTTCCCACTATTGCTAATTATAACGACCAATCATGATTGCATTATTATCTTTTCATATCAGGTGTCGTATTAGGAATAACGGGACAATTTTTACGTTCGGAATTGAGGTCATTTTCAGTTTGGAATATCGGGATTCATTTACGGCCGTTATTGGCATTAGGAATAATGGGAATTAGGAAAAATGGGCGGCTCCATTGGAGGTGAGAGCTACGAGCTAAATAACAAACGCTGTTCGAGGCGCGAGGTGGAATTACATAAGCCCGTTCTGTATTTATCCTCAATTTTCAGCGGTTAATTAAGAATTATGTCATGAGCGTCAAATGCCGGTGTCCCTATCAATATACCGATCGAGTGAGTGTCGCGTTATCACACTGTACAGGAGCCAGGGCTGTCGTGTCACGTAATCGTACCTTCACTAGCATCATTTTATCTTCGACGGTGCACATTATACAATTAACACACACCGTCACACCCTCGTTTCGTCACGATTCACAACGATTACGTCTGGTTTTCCTATTAACACCAACACGTCGTCAACGATATGCGGGTACGAGCATATGATCCGCGAGCATATGAACCGCCACGCCCTCTCACCATTGTGACGGCTGTTGCCACGTGGCCGCCACTTTCAACGACGAGCAGATGAACCGCTGGCCGAGGAATTCAGTCGGAGACTTTCACCCACGAGCAGATGAACCGACGTCCTAAAAGTCTTACATTAATCTTCGCGTACAGACTGTTTTGGGGCGTTTTTCACATTCCAAGAACTCTTTCCTGTATTTTAATTTCAGATTTATCAGATAATTCGATTAGTTGTGTGATTAATCTCCAAATTTTGCAATGTGGCGAAGCAAAGTCTTTGTGTATCGCCGAATGCCAACTTTCAACAGCGTTGTTGGTCCGAACTTTGACCATATACCAGTCCCGCACTAGTTTTCAGAAACCAGAACGGCAGAAAGTATTCATTTAATAGTTTACAGAGCCTCATTTCCGAAATGAACATGAGTAAACAGTCTGAAAGATAACGTGCCATCGTATACTTATGTCACCATTTTTTACTTGGGTTTTACTTATAAATATGTAGTCGTTCACAAGATAACCAGTACCGCCTCGCGTCAGATCAATCTTGGAATATTCGGTAGGTTCCATCATGAAATCGTGTACAAATGATATTGTTAATATTTTACGCACTTTTATACAAGTTAGCGAAAGTTTATTTAATACGAACAGTGAAGAAATATGAATACTCTATTGCCCCGTTATTTGACTTTGATGTGTCAGGTCCTTGTGATAAAAGCGTGGCGCACGTGACTTGGCTCAAGATATCAAACGTCTTTGATAGGAGACGGCATTCTGGTTGGATGATTGTTCCTGTCAATCACCCGTCTAACCAGACGAGGTGTAATAAGCGTAGCCAATAGAAATGCACCATCACCGTTGAGAGGGCTGTTTTCACGCGGATAACTACGTTCATAAATCCCAATTGTTCATCTGAGAGTTAGTCTGCCTATCGCGGCAACCATCGCACCAGGTCCGCTTTGTTGCGCGTTAGCTCTGACATTCATGAGTTCATTGATAGAGATCCTTCACTTCTGTACTAGTTTTGCTGGACCTGTCTGCGGCCTTAGATACCGTAGAACACGTTATTCTGTTTCGTCTCTTGAACGCTGTTATGGTATCGAAGGCCAAGTCCTCGACTGGCTGCGTTCGTGTCTGTGGGAGGCGTCAGACTGTTGTCATTGGTGAACGTTAATCATCTCATAAAAATGCCTCGTTTTTGCTGACCTGCGTCAGCTCAAGGTGGATTTTCACTTTTATGCCGATGACTGCCAGATTTATGTTCCGTTTGACAACAGTTCCGACGATTCTTCTGTGAGTAACCACGTGTGTGGTTGTGTGCTAAGAATTAAATGGTGAATGCCCTAAATCTTTTGAAAGTGAATGATGGTAAAACTGAAGTCCTTGTTATCAACCGCAAGCATTCAGACCTCTGTTGTAATCTCAGTTATGATCGGCGCTGAACGTCCTAGCGATTCAGACGTCGCGAGAAACCTTGGCGTGATCTTGGATAAAAATTCATCCTTGTCTGATCATATTAACTCTACACGTCGATCTTGTTGCATACAACTGCGCCACATCAGACACATAAGAACGTATATTAGTCGTGCTACTGTTGAGATCATTTTTTCTCTTATTCTCTCCCGTTTGGATTACTGGAATTCTCTGCTGGTCGGTGCGCCGGCTTGTTTTTCTTCCTAGCATTTTCATCAGACGGGTCCGACTTACATTAACGACGTGATTTCTGCGCATGTGCCCTCTCGTCTTCCCGATACCAGTATTACAGAATTAGACCGACTCAGCTTTTTACAACGTGGAGCACTGAGGACCTCAGGAAGCTCGCTAGCTTTATTTATCGGATAAGTATTAATTGATAAATCAGTAGGTTATGTCCGGCTAGAGGCGCTTCATTGTTAAAGGGATTTGTCCACCATTAGGCGAAGCGAACAGGCTCACAGCTCGGTCTTCATATTTTTATATTTTTTACTTTAGATGAGTAGTAACGGTAGTACCCTGACACCGGTAGGCCTTCATTGCCTTAGTTCAATGTTATTGGTATAGCCTCCTTAGTTATTAGTTTAGGAAGCTCGAAGAAGCTCATTAGTATTTTATTGTTAATTTATTATGTGTGTTATTAGCTGAAGATGCCTAAGCCATATCAATGTTTTTAAATAGTGTATTTATCGATTTGAAGTGTGTTAGACAGCAATGCCATTAGTGCATTTTAAATCAAATATATTTTTTACTTCATTTCGTTTCAATACGTTAATTTCATGTGTAGAAGGATGGTAGATTGTATTTTGGATTCTTATGGGCATGTTATTTTTTCCCGCTGACCTTGCTTGGCACTGCCGAGGAGACAGCGTACAAACTTTAGGACACTTATTCGAGCGCACACTTCTACGTGAGCGGACACTCCGGATGCGTTCTGCCACTGCTGTTACGTCCACAAGTATTTTAAACATTCAAAATAATATTGATGTTTTAGCACTTTACGCTTTAGTGAGATTGATAGGATAACAATATAAACATACGGGTAGAGTGTATTAACGTATAAATACAAAAACATACCAAACACTTTATCTTTCTTATCCAAACCACATTATCGTGTGCTATTATTTCACTACCATTGCATTTTTGCGTTATTGTTCTATGTTTAGGCCAACCGAATTTGTGTTGTTATTATAAGTATTTTTGTTTTCATTGTTGTAATGACTAAATTTATACCTCTGTACTTGCCTTATATAAATGTCCGTTTTACTTATTCCCACTCATTCACCTGATGAAGCATTCCTTGTGTCTGTGAAAGCTCGAGTTTCAATAAACTTTCGTTAGTCTCATATGGTGCTCCAGTTTCTTTCCTTGTTCTTTACGTACATATACTAACTTGAAAGAGTATTGATTTTATATAAAATACTGTATAGAACGTATAGTCAAGTATTTTTATTTCCATTTCTATTTATTTTCTCCCTACTTGTAAATTACGAACGGCTATAATGCTAATTGTCAAAGAACTACCGAGGGTGATGTACAATAAGTTATACCTAGGTCACCTCCCTTTCTCTTGTACACTACAATAGCTACTCATTGTGTGAAATTTAGTTTAGTTTAGCTAAACACGCATACAATATTAGAAAGATTATAATGGCCATGATATGTTTTTATATTTATTTTTTATGTGCACATTCTTTTCCACACTTTCTTCTTTACTTTGTATATTGTGTGTCCCCCATTGTAACTATTGTGCACGATTGTATTTGGGGAATAAACGTTATTGAACTGAGAAAAAAAATAAAAAATGGATGAGGTGTGGTCACTGTTTCTGCGTATGTGTTTTGGGTGGTACATAACTGGACTGGTATTATGACATTATGCAGAGCGGACATAATAAGGTAATGGTGGGAGAATGGAATAGTTTTACCATATTAGCGGCGACGACCACGGAGATGACGCTGAGAACAAAACAACAATTTCTTCAATTGTGTTGGAAGATTTTTGGAGGGGATTATCTAAATCAGTGCCGCATGGACGTTGTGATCGGGGCAGAATGGTTGCGGCGTAAAATTATAGTCTAGAAAAATTGTATGATACAAATGTTCGCTGCCTTGACGGCGGTTCAGTAACCTTCCATGTTTCACTCTCTCCTATGACGGTAACAAAACGTGAATAAATATCCACGTGTATAGTTGAAGTATATTTTCACTAAGTTTTCAGATTTACCCGTATTTTGAAAATGCCCCGAAGAGGCCGATCGGGTGGTATAAGGTTTGTTTTTATCCCCTCTTAAATATATCTAATTTCTTCCCAAGTTTAAGTTTATTTGTTTCCCGTTTTAAAAGTTTTACTCTTATGAACAAAATGAGGTGGGCCACTGCCTTTGCCGAGAAAAGACGAAACACCTGGTTGAGGCAGAGACTTTTCAATTTACAAAGAGTAGATATTTTTGAATAATTATGTATCTGACATAATTGCGCGAATCGCCGTTAAATTTCGCAAAAAAGTCAAGTGTTCCACCTTGGCTTCTGTAAAATACTGTAATAATACAGTACTATAATCACACAAGAATTATGTTAATCGTGTAATAATACAGTACTATAATCACACAAGAATTATATCAATCATGTAATAATACAGTACTATAATCACGCAAGAATGATATTAATCGTGTAATAATACAGTACTATATCACACAAGAAGTATATTAATCGTGTAATAATACATATTCACTTTTTGGTGAGGAAATTAAGTTTAGTTTGCTTGATATGTTTGAACGGTGTATTGAATTTTTTTGCATTATCTGTCAGAGCGTTTTGATTAGTTACAGCCGCCATGATTTGCGAGTCGCTCATCCGACTATCTCGGTTGAATGCGCCAGTCATGTATTGGGTGTAAGCGTCCGTGGCTGAATGGTGATGACGGTCAAATTACGAGCATGTCGACTAATAGCGTCAGAAACAACCCTGAGTCCTATGGGGACAGTATGAACGTGTCGAATTCGATGATATTCCCTGTGAGGCGATGTCGACTTATATCGTAATTAATTTGAGTATGTATAATGAGATGATTCATTGGACCAGACAATTACTGTCGACTACAACCATTGGTCGAGACATCGAATACGACCAATATGGGTTAAACTATTAGTAAGCCAAGAAAGTGCAACACCCCCCCCTCCTTTTTATAACACATATTTCCAACAGTATGCCATGATTGATAGTGTTAAATGATTTCTTGACATCAATTAACGCCCTAACTGATATTTTCTTATAATACAAAAATAACGGGTGATGGAGAATACTTGTATACGAAAGCTTGTGCTAATCATAATCTTAGTCAATAAGGTGTTACCTCCACTTTTCGTATTGTACGATATAGTTAACATGGCAACCCGCACCTCTTTGCTTGATATTTTGCATCGTTTTATAGTGATATCAGTGATATGCTCCACATTCTATGGGTTCCAAAATGGGCAACAGAAGTTGAGTTGAATTTATGAATATTATACTCGCTAATACGAGATATGAGGCAAATGTTAAATACTTTCTTTTCAAACATAAAGACTGGTCAGTAGTTTATGAAGCCACAGTCATCACCAGATTCATGCAAGAAAACAACTCAGGCTGTTTTTGAATCATCTGGAAATTACCAGTCTGAAATGACAGATTCCAAATGTTACAGAAAGAGAAAAACTATCACCTAAATTCTTTAGTAAAGCTCCACATAAAGCTGGAAAGAAATGAACAGAAAAAACCACATTAATATTGATTTAATATGGAAGGCACCGAAAAAAGCTGCCAGTATATTTATTGACCATCATGATTGTTAGAGAAATCTGTGTATATCGCTGACATTAAAAATGGATTTAAAATATCATTGGTTGTCAAAAGATGTTAAAATACATGAATGCATAAACCTTGCCCCTGTAGCTCAGTTTATAGAGCATCCGACTGGTTTTCTATGGGTTTTAGTACCATCAGAGGGGACTAAACCATAGGTTCTTTTCCCTGGATTTCTCTCCAGCTGTATATCTTTATAATTCACTATATTAACATACATTGGTAGCATGTACATAATAATACAATATTCCATTTGTATTGGAGGTGCCCTAATAACTAGTAGGTCTCTAAAACGCCTATATACATTCTGTTTCATAACTAATTATAGCCTAACTCAACAGTTAAATAAAATGAAATTCTATTGATTTATAGTGCCATTTCTACTCGTGGCTATGAAAGACACTTGACAAATTGACGGTTACTATGATTATCTGAATACAAGGAATACAGTTCAAAATCGAAGTCGGTATACAATAAATGAGTAAATGAATATACAAAGATGGTTTGTATCTAGGTACATTGCAGATAGCCTGGATCTATATACATAGTCTTCACGTATAATTAGACTGATGATTTCATTACTGGGCTAGCTTATTTCAGCTTAGTCCTGAACAGACTTACTTCGTTTAGTAAAGTGTGTCTGTGTATTGGTGTCACAGCTAGGATACGAAATGCAATTTATCTTGATGAATTTCCTTCCATATGTCTGTGTCTCCGATATTTTCTGAATAAAGTATTTTAGTACGCGAGTCACATAGGGATAACAAATCACACTCATCAATTTATTCATGGCTGTCTAGAATACACTAGCCATTACCCAGTATATGTTTGTATCTACATAGCCTCAATGTCTTCTCTGCCATTACCCAGTATATGTTGGTATATACATAGCCTCAATGTCTTCTCTGCCATACCCAGTATATGTTTGTATCTACATAGCCTCAATGTCTTCTCTGCCATACCCAGTATATGTTTGTATCTACACAGCTTCAATGTTTTCTATGCCATACCCAGTATATGTTTGTATCTACATAGCCTCAATGTCTTCTCTGCCATTCTTCTGTTTCAGTATTTATTCCGTGTATGTCACCACCCCCACTCATTGCACCTGATGAAGTATACTTGTATACGAAAGCTAGTGCTAATCATAATATTAGTCAATAAGGTGTTACCTTCACTTTTAGTGTTATACGATATTGCTAACATGGCAACCCATTCCTATTTACAGTATATTCGCTCTTCCTTCATTCTTATGATACCGCACTCAGAAATATCCTTTCTAAATACAGAGATAAGTATAGCAGATCTGAGGAGGTTTTCTATTTGGTGCTGTGGTTAGTCTAGGTCCTCAAATCTAGAATGAAGGTAAAACAATAATTTTCACAATATTCCAGGCTATACATCTTCTGCCTTCTATGATATCACAATGTATCAAGGTAGATAAATAAATATATCTCCATAAAATGACCTCATTTCCTTTTTGCACCTTCATATTGCTCTAGATATAATAGATATGATTAAAATATGGATTAGTTATTGACATACGAATGAATACCTAATACAAATAACTGCATTTGTCAGGAGAACCTTTGGTTTAGACCTTGGACAATGTAGAGTGGTATCTCCTTTGTCCCAATTGTGTAATGCTTCATTACTGTGTAACAAAGTCTGCCTGTCTTCATAATGTAGTGTGTATATATATATATATATATAGAGTACAATAGCATGTTTGTTACCCATTACTCGTTAAACTTGTGTATACCAGAGTCGATGTATTCTGCACTGTCTCACTTCTTATTGCACTCTATTACTATAAGGGAGAGTTAGCCCTAAGAAAATGACTGTTCTGTTTCTATTAACTTGGTGAGTAGCAGTACAGGATTTGTTGAAACTTTGTTAGGTCGGTCTCGTGAATCTTATGCTCCACATCCAATTCTACACAAATACCTAAGGTATCATCGAGCCATCAACGCAGTGTTGTGTTGTCACATTTTAACAATTTTGACAATACTAGGTATTATTTAACATGATCACATAAACTAACCTTTCATGCGTGATATCAGCAAAATGCACAGTGGGTCGTAGAGAATAGAGTGACAGGCCTGGCATATCATGACAGTGATGGCATATCATGACAGTGATGGCATATCATGACAGTGATGGCATATCATGACAGTGATGGCATATCATGACAGTGACTGCATGTTGAATTGTTACTATAGAGTTCATTTCATTCGGTAAACTTTGATTTATGATAATAATAATAATAAAGTTCGATTTTTCGGTGCGTTATAACTAAATTGTTTCTAAAGCCCCATTTTACATCGCTGAAAAATAAGTATAAACATGAGACGCGGTGAACAGTAAACATAATATTTTAAAACAAATGGGTTTTAAGTAAACGTTTGAATGAATTGAGTGTGTTGGTATTTTGATTGGTTTCTGGTAACTTATTCCATAACGTTGGAGCGGCTTTGGAAAAGGAGCGGTCTCCCATGGTCGTCAGCTTTGTGCGGCGGTCGCTGATTAGAATTTTGTTGGCAGATCGAGTACTTGGATGACCAGGCGTGTGTAGTGTGACAAGGTCACAGAGGTACGATGGAGCCATATGATGGATGCATTTATAGGTTA
>WURV02145915.1:0-18431 GCA_011762755.2 Epimenia babai
ATGTTTACAGATATTGAAAAACGATCGTTACAAACAATTAATTAATTAATTTTTGAGGGGAAGGCTGTTTTCGGGTGTGTCAGAAAATATTAAAAACCTTATCAATGAAACACCTAAGGAAATAAATCGCCCCTCCGCACCACGCGTACGTTGGTAAAGAATTTAAGATGTATCCAATGATTGCTTAGTGGTCCCTTTTCAATGGTGTCACATTGGGTGCAGTTAGCAAATGTGATGCAAGATGACTGAGCCATTTCTGTAGGTTAAAAGCGATGGCATACAAAACATTTTATTATTATCTATGGCACTTTCGTTGTCTGGTGATTCAGGAGGCTGCTCAGCGATATTCTTTATCCCCGATAGAGATGGCCCCCTTCACGAGTTACTGCTACTTTTGCGCCTTCACCTTTACCCAACCCCGAATCCCCGATCTTGTGACTTCTTTCTTGATGTGCTCTTTCATAAGCCCCCAAATTATTGTCGGTTGCAATCGCTTTTCCGGATATAACTTTACTAGGCGTGTTTCGTGTTTTTTATGATCCTATACATTTCTTGCAACTGCTTGCTCTTAATCAACAAAAATGCTGTTTGCTCGCCATCCTCGCTGATCTTCCGCTTAACCTGGCGCATTGAGCTGCATGCTGCCTCTGGTGTTGACGTAAGCCTACTGTGTGTAGGAATTGTCAGTATGTATTGCCGTTTTGTCGAGGGGATAAATCCCAGCTAATCGAAAAGGCGATATCAGATTTTCGCGTAAAAGAGCTTTGTAGTACAGATTACCTTATTCTTATAGTATCTTTTTGTCTTTTTCCCTTTCAATGCAAAATCTTTTTCGCGAGCCCTTTATTACTACTAAGATAAACGCAGCTTCTAATTTAGGTTTATTTACAGCAGTGATTAAATCTTCATACGATAAATGCTCGCAATCATGTACATTAAATAGTTTCACCTCCTCGCTCAGCTCTTTCATTCGTTTTCCAAATTAATTGATTGGGAACATAATTATTAATTAATTAATTATTAATTTAATTGAGACAAAAATGCAATTTACAGCTAGTTTGTATTTAGTGTTTATTATTGTTCCATCTAATCATGTATTTATATAATGATACTGTCTATCTCTTGTTGTCATCGGCTGCAGATCGTCATGAAAGATCCTTTTTGCTACATACAATTCTTCCGTTTTGAGATAACTCTCCATTGACGTCAAAAAATAGTAGCCTATTCGGTAAGAACGAGGGGAAAAAAGACAAACAATACCCGCTATCCCTATTGACTTTACATTTTTCTGTTCTCTCAAAGCCATTTATAGACATCAGAGAAATACAGCTTGGTTACCCTCCGATGTAAGACACCGCACGTCCACAGCGACAAACTTGCATGGAATCCTGAGAGATGCATCGGCAGTTCATGTATCCATCAGTAATGGTCTCCATAAACCAGAATTGTGGACTCGCCCATCAGCCATACTCATCGCACTCACTCCACAGCGCAGATAACATCGATATGGCTGGTGTCTAGAACATGTCACCTGGACCCAAGCCCAGTGGAGATCTGTACCCTTCACAGATGAGTGCTGGTTCTGTCCAGACTTCAGATGGTCGTGTTCGGGTGTGAAGGCCGACTGAACGATATTCCGATGCTACAGTTGTTGAACATGACCGATATGGCAGCGGCTCTGTCATGGTCTGGGGTCGGATCACTGCCACGCGTCGCACTAACATCCATGCTATTGAAAACTAGTGTCAGATACTGCGATGAATTCCTCAATGTATTTGTGAGGCCATTGGCTGTTGAATATTGGTCCAGACTTTTCTGATGGAAAATACCCGTCCTTATCGTGTCATCATCATGAATGAGTGCCTTAGGGATAAAGGAATCAACAGAATAGACTGGCCAGCTCCCTCGCCTGATTTCAATCCCACTGGGCATGCATGGGACATGCTGCATGCTGCCATCTCTGTAGATTGACCTGATGTTCCTAAGATGATATGATCCACGTTAAATACTAATAATAGCTTGTTAAGGTCAAGGTGACTGTCAAAGTAAATATCTAAATTTTTGGCCGAGTCGGTAAGCTTTACTGTTTTCCATTGATATATATAGCAATATCAGGATGTGCCTGTTTTTATGTTTTAGGTGTCACAAATATGAGTTCTGTTTTTGAGGGATTTAATTAAGGTTTGTCTACAATAAGTCATTGTGAAATATCAGAAATGCAATTCTCAAGAACATTTATGGCTTAGGGTACTGAAAGAGAATCCCGAAAGTTAACAGGTATCCAGAGTTGTGGATAATCTGCGCAACAATGGTATACATCATGACGCTTAATGAAATTGTGCAAGGGAGCAGTATAACATGAGAAAAGAATTGGTCCCATTACACTTCCCTATAGAACGCCATACTTGAGTGGAAGTGTTTCAAATGTAATACTGCTGACAAGCATGCAAAAAGATCGATCACAGATCATAAGATTCAATTCATTTGAACACGGGGTGTGCAATGCAAAAACGAAGAGAGGCTGTCAATGAGCTGATTAATTTTCAGGTAAGCGACTATTTTGATCAAAGGAATCAACCAATTGGGAACAGCCAGCATATCCAAGATGGTTTGATGGAAACAAGAGTGTAGATTGGTGGAAACAAAAAATGAGATGTCTGCAGTGGAAGGGTGCGGTATGGGAGCGACAGTTGCAATTTTATATAAATCAAGAAATTGGGCAGAGTGAAATGAAATATTGAATAAATCAACGATTTATAAATCTATATAGAGGATAGCACAAACTCGTAACCTCTCGCAAGAAATTTAAAGTTATTTCACTATTTAGTATGCTCTTAAGTGGTACAAATTGTAAAAAATATATGTAATAATACACAAGCCCTTTCAAACATGTATATGAAAAGGGTGTAAAAAATATTAGAATCATCTAGAATATCTCCGCTATCAAGCATATTTTAATTAATTGAAGATTAGATACTTCTCAGTTAACTTTCTGCAGTCATTGTTATTAATTATTTGAAATCAATTTTATTTATATACATAATAAAATAATAAGTAAAATATTCTATACAAATTGCTGATATATTCGTGGCTGGTATAATTAAGAAATAGTGACACATCATTAGTGGGAATGACAACATGTCATATAGTAATATTCTTCAATTGTTAATGTTGCGCTTATCGCTAGGATAATAATCCACATGTTTGGAAGATTAAGCAACAGGCAATAACATGACAATATGGTTATGCAACTAATAACGTGTGTTAAAATCAAGCAGCATAGTGTTGGGTTCTTAGTTTATATTGCTTCTCTGTCTTATAGTAATGGTGGCACTATGAATACCCGAATATTTCAAAGGCAATCATTTTTAGTGCATCTATGACTGTCAACATTCACCGATGAGCTGTGGTTGTAGGCTAATTAAATCACCACTGCAGTTACTGAAGACAACAAACAGAAGTCCTCGATGTGGCAGACGGTGTGACATTGTTATACTGCACAACATCAGCTCTGACGATGTCGGGATTTTGTGAAGATTTGGGCAGACGGATTCCTGTAATGTGGGAAACTATTCGCTGGAAGCACAACCCAATCTGTAGACAGAAACAAAGCCACGATCTCATATGACATGTGATGTTTTGAAATTAATAGTTATTAATACAAGCACACTACTGTGACTTATTTTTTATGCAATATGGTTGACACAATTTTGCAAAATAGCCTAGCCGGCACGAACCAGTTATTCTGAATTTATATTAGATTCGCTTAGTTTAGAACATTCTACGAGGATATACACGCTTTTTCATTGGTCAACTCGAGGACCTCTAATGTAATTATCTAGAAGTTTTTTTTGACTGAAGTTTCTCTATTTGAACGGCTGGTATCTGCCAATGGTAAATCATTCACATTGAGTTAAGATAGACATCTACCACATAGTACATTGAAGCTAACATGTGGGTAAATTGTTAATATGTTATCAGTGTTACATATATATAATCTCTAACTATAGCGGCTTAGTTTATAATAATCCTGAGTTGTTAATTAGTAAGCTGAAGTATTAATCCTTAACACCCATTAGTAAATATTTCTTACACTGACTCTTTTAGCATATTTTTCTGTTAGAGCATGTCTGTGTGTGTATGTAGTTATAGGCTGATTTCCAAGGTAATCGTCGAGGCCCCCTTCACCCTTTGTAAAGCTAGTCAATAGTAAATATTGTCAATATTAGTCATTTGTCCCTCTTTTCCAGGGAATCCTCATTTTCCTGTTGCATTTGGTGTCTTATTGTAAGAATTTGAATGTTTTTCTTATTGTAAGAATTTGAACGTTTTTCTTTTTGTTCATCTGTCTCTCTTTGGGTAGAATGTTTATCTTTATCCTGATTAAATGTTATAGGTCGGTACCTTTTATTAACCTTATTTCATAGCTTAATATGCCTTTCTTTCAGGCAAACTTGTTTGTCTACTTGTTCCAAGTGATAATCTCTCTATTTCTGTGCTGTCTTTCTAAGGTGCATTTCTGTGCTCTTTTCTAAATGACTAACTGTGTCAATTTCAGTTTCACATTCTCTCTCATTCATCTGCTTTTCCTTATCCTGTTTCAAATGAGCCTTCCTCCCTATATCAGTTTATTGGTCCTTAGAATTTTCAGTGTCTTCCTTTTTGCCTTTTTGAGCGTAGTTGTTTACCGTGCTGTTCCTGAGACTCCATCATAATTCCTGTATTCACTTAGAATTTTTAAGCACTGATCTTGGGATATTGTTACGTCAGTCCACAAAAGTCCTCAGTTGGATGTGTTTCAGTACTTAAATATAATATAGCCATAATGACCAAATTATTTAAACAACAAAAGCCACTCTGATACCCAGAATGCAAATGAGATTTTTTTGCATGCTACATAATGATATCATAGGCTAGCTGTCTGTATGTGATGTCATTTTATATATAAAAGACAAATTCATGAAATAAAAATTTTTCAGCCAGCATTGGCTAAACTATTGTTGCTAAGAGTTGCTATGGTTGTTGCTAAAAGATTGATCACTTTGGAGTAACATTACATAGTAATACTATACTAGTGGCCGTAGTCTCGGCAGCACAACACAAAAACATTACCCCACCCGCTGGTAAGCCTTGCTTCTTCCAGGAGGCTAAAACTTCTGTGTTAAAAACAACACCTTTTAACTCTTTTAAAACCGCTTTACTCTCAATGAATGATACTTCCCATTATTATTTCAACCTTTTGTGTTACCCTTGATTTATGTAGCCAATGATAGCTTACAATAAGCTGATAACAATAAAACAATAAGCTGATAACAATATAACAATATAGCGTCCGATTGGTACATGCAATGACATATGCTATGGACTGTCCAAGTCACTTCTGAGTTCATTTACATAAAAGTAAAACAAAGAGCGACAATCGCCAGGTCCTCAGTATGTCTGAGTTTCATTTGTAACTGATTACAGTAAGAAACACACTATTAAATACATCAATGACACACTAATTCCATTACAAATCTTGTATCTTCAGTTGGCAATGCATTATAAAATCTAGTGTTAATGCTTACTATCATAGCAACTGACCAATACTCAAATTCAAGTCTATTTAGGTTTACAGAATAACTCACTGAGTCGCCAGTCTTTGCTGACACGATGTGGTTTGACATGTCATTCTCTTCAGCGAATCTTTTGTGTTTGTCGATGGAAACAGTCCGTTTATACTCCAAGTCAACTGGTTATTTAAAAAATACAAAAAATCCTGTCGATTCACTGTATTTTCCTAAATAGAAAACTAGCTGCGCATGGTCATAGTGTAATTAGTACAGAGTTTGGTATTCTGTCTTGTTTGGCATACAGCGACATTCCACCTCATTCTATATAAATAATATACCAAGGGTACAAAATGAATTTCAGTTCATAGGGCCTGATAGCTGTTTTTAATATACTAATATAGCGGAGAATCTTCACTATCTTGTCCAAAAGTGGGAAACAGAGCATCTACATTTCAAGTACATTATTAATAACAATATCACAAAATGTCACCCTTGTTGCCAAGAAGCACGCAGTGAGGTAGGCCCCTGTCCTTGTGTACTGTCACCACGGAGGAATACCACTCCTCCAGGTTTTCGAAGCTCTGAGTATTTGTGATATCATACACAAAGAGCAGTCCCTGCATCACATACATTTACACATGCTTTATATATCAACCGAAATTTATTTGACTCAAGTGTACCTATTAGCTTGGCTGTCAAACACACTTTGACACTATTGGTCTTAGACTATTATATAATCACTTAAATTATATAAAAAAATACATTACATACAGCATATATCCTATATTTTCCGCCCTCTGATGCTGCTATGTTTTGGATGTTCTGGATGATTTCTCTTGCACTTACCTCACTTCTATCTCAATATGTCATGGAAATAATCTTCACATGTCACAGATTTATTGGAGTGTGACACAGGTAGGCTGCTGGTGTTTGAAATTTATGGTGTTGAAGGACAAAGTTCAGTCGTTGCCCAGATATATTGGATTTGACTACGGTTAGCTCAGAATGGGACCAATAAAGACCGAGACAATAGGTTATTCCCAGTCTATCGTCACAAAGATATATAACATCCTCTACAATAATAGATTTTCTGCATGAAAAACAAACACTATGAGATATTGTATAAAGACATACATAATGTAGTACGAATGCATAAATAGAAATTGTATGACAAATTCCCCACAAATGCTAAACCACTTAATACGTGGCTAATAAATATACAGGCTGATACAGCCTTGAAACAGGCCCAGCTCAGGATCTAGGCAATAAGTGAATATGGACTCTTATGCAAGATTTTAGTAGCAGTAAATGAAATAAAATATTTAATTAAAGTGCAACATTTAGCATGGGTGTCAAATATACCCCCAATAAATAAATAAAAACTCAAAGTGGAAGGGAAAGGGAAACAATGTGTGAGACTAAGTCGCAACTTCTTGCATAAAAATCTATGCTTCTGATTACTGTACGAACAGCGCATTAGTGTACAAATCACTAAGAGCAAGTCATACTCTCACATTAGCACCATAGACGTAGTTTGAAAGCATTGCACCACCGATCGATTGACCTCCAACATCGTGAACTTTTACCGCAACATGACGATCTCCTGGAAAATTGGTATAGTAAATTTCTACTGTAGTTGCCCAACTAACTACACACATGATACTTATTAGTGTCTACGATAAAGTAGATTTTTTAAATAGACTTGTTTACCACAGTTTACAACTAATAAATTATCAAGAATTATCGTCAGCACCCTTTTTACTATAGTTTTGTATTCTTAATCTACTTATATTGCTTCCTCTGATGTATACAACAATATCTAAGATATATTAATGATTTATACAACTTATATAAGGATTTTTAGTGTTATCCACACTTGGGTATAATCGGAATATAACATATAGTGGAGACCCAGTCTCTCTATGATGTCACCAAGGGGAGTGTTGGGGCCATAAACAAAAGCGGTCCCAAGTCACTTCCCTGGGGGACACCACAGGGCAACTGAAATGATTTAAATGAGTTAGTATAGTCTCCCCGCCCCCCAGAATAACAGCCAATATCCTGACATTTGCACATATTCAAGAACATGTAATAACATGCTGTCTATAGGATATTTGCTTTTAGGCATAAAAATAACTCTATATTGATAGTTATATTTGAGGGTAACATACAAATATTGGATCATCATGCAACAATCAGTGTAACTGCATTGCATGTCTAACAAGTGATTAGACTGGCGTTATATACTGCAGTTTGTAACCTGGAAGAACGATGCGTTTATGCCAGAAATCCACGCCAATAGTAGGATTGTGTTTATTAGTGAAATGGTCTCGAACGTATCTGGTAACAATAGACGTCTTCCCACACGCGGTATCTCCCAGTAACACTATCTTTAATTGTATATCCGGCGTGTCTTCCTCGGAATCGGACATTATTTCAATTTTCGGTATGAATATTTAGATAAATTATCAATGATACTGTCCAATATTTACCCGCCGTCAAGACAGCGAACATTCGCCATCAAGACAGCGAACATTTATACCGTACACCTTTCCTAGCGCGCAATTCTACATTAACGGACTCTTCGGGCGCGTTCTGCCCCGCCCGCAACGTTCATGGGTATTATTAATGGTGACCAGCGTACACAAAAGCGATTAATATGAAATAACAATATATAGTATCCCAAAAATGCATTTTTTTCGACGACCTGTCGCAAAATCAAAATGTAACGAATATACATGATATAGATATCATTAGAAAGGCCTGCTATTTCTCCTTCAAATAAGCCATGAAAAATTAAAAAATAAATCAAAATTTCTCAGAGATATTGATATTTTCCCGAGACAGGTCAAAATACCATCGGCCCAAGATTTATGTGTCTTGGAGATGAATTAAAAGTGCACTGACATATTTGTGTGTTAAGAGGGTGTGACGGCTCCAGGCCCAACTCCTTCTACGTGGCCTCCATCTCTCTCCGCGCCATATCACCTACGACCCAGCGAATGACGCCATGAGTCAGCCTCAAGTTGTCGACCTCGGCAGTTTTTCGATCTGTGTTTGCAAGTCAGCGAGTCGTATAGACCATTGACTTAAAGAATCCCCAGAGGTAAATGTCATAAGGGGGAAGGTCTATTGGGGAGGTGGCCACTCCACGTTATGGTTCAGAGCGATCACGCAATTACCAGACTTGGTATAGACGATTTCACACAGCTCTGATCTGAGACGATGGACGGGGATCCCATCCTGCGCCCACCACAGACGCCTAAACACTCTCCGCTGCTGAACTTCAAAGTTCGCCTTCAGAACAAGAAGGATGTCGCACATTTAATCGTTACTCCATCTCTATTTATATTGCCATTTCATCTCAATACCAATCGTGTACGCCACTTACCGTCATAAAATAACCATGGACGATATGTGTGGGGCAGAACGCCCCTAAGTGTCCTTTCGTGTAGAATGATACCCTAGAAAAAGTGGACGGTAAAAGTTGTTCGCTCTCTTGACGGCGGTATCCTTAGATACCCTCTGATAGAGTTGCGTCCCAGCTCTCGGCGAAAAACGTCTACTAATATTATGTTACCTAATAAAATAATAGTAATGGTTTTTATGGGTACATGATAAGGATGCCGTATGTCTTAGAAAGCAGGGGGCGATTATAATTATTTATATCTTAGAGCGTACAATTATATATATATATATATATATATATACAGCGTCTTCCCATTGCCCGTGTGCTTGTGGAATGGCTTCCCATTCTGCCTGGAGTGCCTTCTAGGTCGGTCTTCTGTTCGTCTACGTTCACGATATCGTTCCCACATACGTTTTACTGTAGAACGATGGACATTGAAATGTCCTACGACAGCAGACTGCGTTTCACCAGCTTCCATACGTCCTATAGCATTATTTCGTTGTGCTTCTGTGAGTCTGGGCATGGCTTTGGCGTGTTGTAAATCAGATAACAATATGCCACACATTTTGATAACCCTCTACTTTTATAGGGAAAAGTCAGCTTGGGACATGTGGCATAAATATTTATTGAGTGTATATTATAAGTTTCTATTTATTATTCATTACATTGTGAAGTGCGACTGATAATAATCGATTATTCTAAGGAGCACTATAAAAACCATATTATTATTATTATTATAATAATTATTTATTATTTTGGCATACCAAAAGTTAGGGGAGGGGAGGGGGTCATCTTACGATTCGGTGATTATATTCGGGCGAATATGGTAATAGTTTATAGAAACACACGACAGCTCGCGCTATTCAGCCTGGTGTAAAATGTCACACCAGGTGCTGGTCGCGGAGCCAGGATTTCGATTGGCCAATCCTGAACTGTGATTCAGTAAACCGCGTATATAACACAAATGCCGCGCGTTAAGTTCAATCAATGATTGAGCTTCACCGGCGAATACTGGTAAATCGAGATATTGCGGGAGACGCCCGATCGACGTCTACGTCAACCGAAATCGCGAGACGCGGGTACCGCGAACTACCGCACCCGCGCCGGTCGACCTCGCCCGATAACGCTGGTTACTGGCGATCCGCAGCGACCTTCGACCCGCTCATCGGATCCGGTTCGCTGCCGGTGCTCGCCTCGTCGGAGTCGTCCTCGTCGTGGTGGTGGGTGACGCGGCGCGGGGCCTCCACCGACAGCGATTGTTTGCGCGCGTATTTGCAGCTCGGCGGGGTCGGGCTCTGCGCGTTTCTGCTCATGTTTTCGTCTTCGAGCTTCGCAGCGTCGTCGATATGCTCGACCGTCGATTCGTGAGGTAGCTGCGTAGACATGTAAACAGGTAAACATGTAAACGGGTAAACATGTAAATGGGTAAACATGTAAACAGGTAAACAAGTAAACTTGTAAACACGTGAATTCACATGTGAATGGGTAAACATGTAAATTGGTAAACTAGTAAACAGGTAAAGTTGTAAACAGGGAAACAAAATGAATAAAGTTGTAAATGAGTAAACTTGTAAACAGGTAAACATATAAACAGGTAAACGGGTAAACGGGTAAACATGTAAATGGCTAAACATGTAAACAGGTAAGCATGTAAACAGGTAAACATGTAAACAGGTAAACTTGTAAACACGTCAACTGGTAAACTTGTAAACATAAAATGAATATAGTTGTGAACGAGTAAACTTGTAAACAGGTAAACATGTAAAATGGTAAACTTGTAAACAGGTAAACTTGTAAATGGGTCAACTGGTAAACTTGTGAATGAGTAAACTTGTAAACAGGTAAACATGTAAACAGTTAAACTTGTGAACATGTAAACAAGTAAACTTGTAAACGACGCGGCATAATTATTGTTATATAGTGATCCTGTCTGTTTGCGGGTTTGTTTCCTCTTAATTGTTGGTGGGTAACTCGTCTCAGGATTTAGGAGATTGACCCTATAAGTGCATACTGTATTCTCTGAAATTACATAAAGCTGAAGATTTTACAAACTACGACAGTTTTTTATTAGAACAAAGTTTTAAATATTGGAATTATTTTCAGGTCGTATATTGTTGTCTCCTGTAAGGTAACATTTATCTGAAATAATTGTCTACCTTTAATGCTCATCTAATATGTGACCCACCACCGCATAATCAGTCACTTGCAGGTTTAGGGATATTTTTTTTGATGTTTTTCAAGAGAGAATTCTACGCCGATCATTTTAGTGAAAAAATTTTCAAAATCAGTTGGAAATTTTTCGAGATATGTATGTTTTTACGATCCTTGCCGTAAAAGGCACTTTCAAGAAAACGGCCTTCAAAGACAACTTAAGTTAAGAGTAGCATAATATCACACAATTCAATGTTCTACGCGCCACTAAGTGGTTTATTACAGCTAAAATATCAAAACTAACATAAACAAAAGTTAGCCATTAAAATAAAGAAGTTCGATGAAAATTTGGAGACTATGATTAGAATAAGTCGATACTTGGCAACAAATTGATAAAAAAATACGTGTTCAAATTCAATATAAAATTTCATCCAAATTGGTAACTGAAGGTAAAGGTAAAAACTAAACACGAATAGTGTAAAAAAATTAGTAGTTCATCTCAAATAATCATATTAAACATAAAACAACCAAAATCTAGTCAAAGACATTTCACTGGCACTTTAGACAAAACGAAACACAAACGCAAAAAGGTGTAAAAAATGCGATATAAACGATGAAATGACGAGCGAGGGGGTGTAAACAATGTGATGTAAATGATGAAATGGCAAGCGATGAGGTATAAACAATGCGATGTAAACGATGAAAGGACAAGTGATGAGGTGTAAACAATGCGATGTAAATGATGAAGTGTATACATCGAGGCGTAAGAAATGTGGCATAAATGATGCTTTAGTGAATACGATTCGGTGTGAATGACATGTGTCACATTGGCTAATTTCGGCACTGTAGTGCATGAGCTGTGTGACAGACATGTTAACGATATTTATTTTGCCACCTCAGATAACTCACCAACACAAAGTGTGACTTATGAAATGAAATATATTTGATTTAATGAAATGAAAATGAAATATATTTTATTTAAGGTGCACTATTAGCAACGCTGTCTAACACACTTTACATCAATGAAGAATACACATTAAAAACTAACATAGCATAGAAAACATACAGTACTAGCAGGAACAACTGTAATAATGGCAGTAACAGGAATGGCAGTAATAACAGTAATGAGAGTAATAACAGTAACCTAATAATAACAACTGTAGTAATACTAACTTCAATGCTTGTTGGGATGCCATTAGTTATAGACTTTAGAAAACAAATGTGTTTTTAGTTGAATTTCAAATTGATGAATACCTGTGCATTGTCGGATGTGAACTGGAAGGGCGTTGAAAAGATGAGGGGCCGCAGCGTAGAATGCACGGTCACCAAAAGTTACGCGTTTTGTGCGGGGGAAAGAGAGATTAAGAGAAGAGTTTGATCGAGTAGAGCGTACAGGTTGGTTAATACGGAGGGTCGAGGAGAGGTAGGAAGGAGCCAAACAGAATAGAACGTCACAAATATATTTTATCATTTAGAATTAGGGTTTGTGATGTTACGGTTCATATCTCAACTTTGTCTTTCCACTTCTTTTACCCCATTGGAGCAGTAACAGATCTCATCCTCTTCCGAATGACTTCAGAATATTCCCCGAAAACAAATTTGGAAAAAGTCCTATATGTCGGAGTCTGTTCTGCGTGGAGTATCCATTTTATGCGCAAGTCCTTGGCCATCATGGTGGGCCTTTGGCGGGCTGATTGCACTAGTCCTAAATTCTCTTGACTGGCCAATTTAATGACTATAAAAATGTTTTCAACACAATATTGTCACCTGACTTATTGCAATCATTTGTATATGAGTTATTAATTATCAAACAACAAGTTACTCACCGTATTATCAAGTTGGGTAAATCCATATTTCACTTCCACTTCCATTTATTTGCAGGAAGGGCATTTTATTTGATAATTGATTAAGTGCATCAATTTTCTTTGTGATGAGTCCAGTTTCCATTGTGGTGGTTTGGGCGATCGTCCAAACTGTGAGCCAACGTTGCAATAACTACTGCATTTAATGCGACAGTAATCACATTGATCTGTTGAAATTATTTGTTATTTCTGATAAAAGATGATCGGAATTTAGAGCTAAACACAGGGGTTCTATATTATATCCAAACTCGAGTGTCACTCCTTACAACCGAATCAAAAAGACGCAAGAATTGGCATTAATTTATATAATTAATAACGATAGTAAAAATAAACTTATTATTTAGCGACGTTAAAAAATCAAAAAGAAATTTCGGCAAACTCACGGAATCTAAAATATTCATTTGCCTTACCTCTGAGCAAAATAACTACATCCAAAGAGGACAATGGCATGTCCCACTCCTATTCTTAAACAAAGAACGTCGACTCGACTTTTTGTTTACGTAATCTGTCAAGTCATTAAGAATTATTTATTACACTTTGGCTGTTGGGTCTACTTTACTATAACGTGTTATAAATTCATGTAAATGGCAACAATAGACCATATTTATGCTGACAAACGTAACATAAAATACTAATCGCAAATTCACAAGGCGCACATGTATGTCTAGCGTAGACGTAGTAAAATCAACAAAGGTGATAATTTATTCGTGGCCATCCCGCCAATATCTTTGTGTCGCACTTTAATCATGTGACTCTACGGGATCACGCTATTCGTCAAATTATTTTCCCACGGTTATTATGGAAATTTGTGAATGACCTCGAGCATGAGTACGCAAGGGGTATGGTCAATTGTGTAAGATGATACCCATTTGCCAAAAGTAGTTTTTATCAATAATTGTCTTAATATTTTCTGTACTGTTCTATAACAGTATACTGTTCTACTACTAGTGAATTCTGTTTTGCAACGGCCGGAATTATTATTACAGCTGATAATAACAACACGAAAAAGATTTCATATAAAGGATGAAACTATATAACACTTAGGCCGATTATTTGTTATTCATTTCCCATCATTACGACGAACGACTCGTTCTATAATCCAGACCTACCCGTTATACACACAAGCGATTACAGCCAATAACATAAATACAGTCATATAATTATTAATGTCGTTTATATATATATATATTGATTTATTTTTTTATTAACCATTACAGTTTGCACATTCGTATAATTACTTAGGCCTAAGTGTGATCGGCTGTAATAATATGTTGGATAACAAAGATATGAATAAAGACGGAATTCCATTTTGTTAGTGATTTTGTTCGTTGTACCTAGACTTGGGGAGCTGGTGCACGCCTGGTATTTTAGCATGCGTCGGAGATGTAGGTGTTAAATCAACCGCCTGGTGAATACGGTCGTATTACAGTATACGGACCTGATAGACAGTTACGTAACTGACGAGATGGGACAGCCTTCTCCACACTGTATTTACAACGTGACACATTTCTACCGCAGGTTTGTGATGTTGGGATTGTTGTCTTCACGGACGGTTTGCTGTTCGCTCATGTATACGATTCATGCTGTGTTATTATAACATTAGGTTTAATACATCCGCATCTGTCGACATGTAAACAATATTTCCATTTGTAATTTTATATAATCCACGAAAAATATTATTAGCCTACTATTCGTCTGAAACGAATAAATCTCAAATAATTGAATTAAATATATTTATACTGATGACAAATTGTACATAAAAAGAAAAAGTCATCATGAATGATATGGCCCGAATTAAATTGTTAAAACTATTGTAAATATATTGTACGTGTAATGAAAAATGTAAACACTATAACACCGACAATCTCCTTGAATGAAACGGTAGTCAACAATTGCGGAATTAACCGGATGCGTGAAGATAAAGTTTATGTTAATTCTGACAGCCATAGAGGTTTGTTATTTTTGTTAGTTGTTTTACATGAGTCCGTGATTTTGTAGCGGTCAAAATAAATATGAGTTGTCTCTCTTCTGGGCGACGTGTGAAACAAATTAACTTCCGGTGACATCTCGGGAATCTTTAATTAATAGCCACGTTTCGTTAGTAGAGGATCAAATATCTCAATTGGAGTACTTCCTTGAAAATATTTATTTTAACTCAACCATTATTTTTTCATCAGGTAGTCTCACATTATTAGCCGTTAGCAATCTTATTCACATAATGTTTTATCAACTGTCATCCCCCAGCTGACATGATTGCCAAATAAATTCAATAATCGTGCCTCTTCCGAAAAGGCAAAAAACGTCGATATAACCATATTAGTCATAAAAAGTAGTTACAGACCAGTAACGCTGGCAAGTGTGATATATAAGATTTTTATTTAGTGGTATTAAATCGAATATAAGTGTATCTCTGCATGTGACAACCAATTGGCTTTAAAAAGTCACTTTCGACTGACCAATGTATATTTGTGCAACATAAATATGAAAAACGCAAGCAAGTTAAGCAACGTTATATTTCGTTTTCGGATGCATCCAATACAGGGATACTTGACTTTATTTAATTGAATATTTTGATCGTCTTTTATTCATACACTGTATTTTTACATAATACAGGTCAATAATACCCAGTGTATCAATCTGTTGTGAATCACTTTAGAGCATCTTGTCGGGTGGTTAAGGATAAATTATATATTTACTTAGTTCCTACGTTAACTTACTACAGACATTTTGTATTCGGTCAAAGAGGTATTGGCTGATTATTTGTTATGTTACTAATGGCATGAAGCAGGGTGGGTTTCTCCAAAATTTTTTGTTTTGTACGTAAACGGTCTTAGTTGGCTGTCAAGAAAAGAGGTTGCTGTTATTGTGATGTCTTGTATTACCATTCGTTGGCGCAGTGAATTAGTGCGATCCACCCTCCGATGTTTTTCCATGACACCCGAGGACCTGAGCAGAAAAGCAGATACGCTCTTACTAACCCTAATCCTAACCCAGTTCACTCTGCCCATTTGTTTCATGTTGATATGGTTTTAGTATATCCTGGTACCACTGGACTTCTCCGTAAAATCATTGAACAAAATCTTCGTTATAATGTCCTTGACATAAGCTTTGGAGAGCAGCTGCTACAGTATGTAAAAAGTATATCTAAAGTACAGTTTTAGTTTAATTTTCAGTATATATTTTAAATTTTTAATTAAATCATTTTCAAATTCCGTCAATAAAATATCTTTACTATTCTTAAAACTATTTTCGAATTGGCTTGTAAATTGGCTTTGCAATTAAATACAATCTCATTATTTTTTTCTTTGTTGTATTCAATTCTAGACCATAGTTTTGGCTGCATTGACCACCAACCAATATTCACTAATATGAAAAAAATAGATCAAAAATATATTTTAGCAGTTATTTGGCCGATGATATTAATAGGGTGGGTTATTTTTGAAATCGTGTCTCAACTAGGTGTTTCCATATCTTTCCCCCCACGAAGGCACAGTTTCTGTTTTCCCGCACAGGTTATTGGGTGTCATGGTGGGTGGATGGCACTAGTCCATTGTGCCATAATAGCATTTTATTTATTAGTTAAATTCCTCAATGTTGTTTTCTGATACAAATAGGCTATCCTGGTATACAAAAATAACTCTATACAGAGTCTGTTGGCAATATCTTTGAAGATGTATGTGCTAGAAGGTTCCATACACTACAAATAATTGTATACAATAGATGTTTTTTTTTCATATGGTTTTTGGAACATTCTAAAAACTTAACTCCAGTTTGAACAGTTTCAGAATGATTACCGACATCCAGTTAGCGATCTTCTCGAATGCATTGGGTGTAACTCTGTTTCTTCTTGTTGTCCTCTACCACTACATATCGGTCAACAACCCGAAAAAAGATTAGGTTGGTGGAAAACCATTAATCATACTAAAACCAATAGGCGAGCCAGACATTTTGATGGTAGAAATTCTATTTGAGATTGATTTTGTGCAAACCGCATTAGCAGGCTGGATTTGTAAAGGGCCAAGGATGGCCTCGACGATGATTACCTTGGTAATCAGCCTATAACTACAGACATTCATTGATTCATTCATTCTTAGTACCATTACTACCGTTTCCCTGACCGATTTTTATTAAGACAATGAATCACTATAACTATCTTCATGTCGGAAATAGTGTCCAAAGCAAAAGTTCCATGGTGGTTCGTTACGACGTTTATTGAGCGCCAAATTATCTATTTCCTGGAAGATTCTTGGCATTGTTTCATCCCATAACTTTTCCATATTCTTTACTACATAGAAATAGTCTTGCACACTACTGGGGCCGGGTGCCTCATTTTTGTATTTAACCAGCATGATTATGACACTAAATCTCAGTTTGTGTTTTAAAGGCGATGATGGCGACTTTGCCTGCATAGGATCTCCTTTTTTTCCATATTTGTTCTAATTATTCTATTATTCAACAATTTTATCCATTTCATGCTCACTGTAAATGTACATAGTTGTATCTAACATTGATCTGTATTACCTGTATACTGTCAGTTGTTAATTTTATATAATTTACGTAATTACATTATAGTTTTAGACCATTAGGCTATTGTTTCATGTAAAGTGTGTTTGACAGGTCTGCTAATAAGTACACTTTAAACAAATAAATTTCATTTCATTCATTTAATATCTATGATATATTATCTATAATATCACATTAATCATATAAAATCTATCATACGTATAACTATAATATAATATCTATTATATATTATCTATAATATCACAATAATAATATAAAATCTCCCATATATCTATAATATAATATCTATAATATCACACTGATAATGTAAAATCTCTCCTATATTTTTAATATATGTATAATATCATATATATGATTTCATTTAGAGTATTCTATAGTACTGTATACAATTGAAAACCCTGCTTAAGTTCATGTATCTCTAAAAAATATCAGAGATGGCACATCACAATGGCATTCAAAAATAGGTTCTTGAAAGCATTATTATGGAGCTATACAATCCCAAGTATGATATCATCCCTCCGATATTGAGTCTCATCGAAGTATCCCGATATTTCTGGTGGTTGACCTTCGATACAGGTGAGGTTGTCTGCGCCGAGAGTCGACCCGGCACGGCAAGAACAGGTGTAAGCTCCCGGCGTGTTCGTGCAGTCCTGCGCGCATTCGTGCGCCGTTGTGCATTCGTTCACATCTGTTGTGATGAAATGAAATGGAATTTTATTGATTTATAGTGCCCTTTTAACACATGTCTGTCAAAGACACTTTACAAATTTACGGTTACTATGATTAATTCGAAACACAAGGAATACGGTTCAAAATCGAACTCGGTGTACCATGAATAAATTTAAAGTAAAATAGGTATATACAGTCAAACCTCTATTAAGCGGCCACTCACGGGAATCACGAAAAAGTGGCCGTTAAGACAGGTGGCCGTTT